>SCLD01001554.1:0-19704 GCA_004367895.1 Oikopleura longicauda
GATCACTGAAGTCAAACTACGACGGGCAGGGTTAGTACTTACATGGGTGACCGGTTGGGAATACCTTGTGTGCTAAGCACTTTTTGCCAATTATTATTAATAATTAGGCCGTAAACTACCCCTTACCGTGTTTTTTACTCAAATTCGACCATAGAAACGCGAGAAAAAATTGTATGTTCTGTTCGAGAATCGACCCCAAAAAGGGCCTCTAGAGTTTTCAAGCAGGGCTGTGTTAAAAGAAAGTAATTTGTGTTAAAAGAAGGATCGGCCTATTAAAAGAAGCATCGGCCTTTTATAAGAATGATCGGCCTTTTAAAAGAAAGATCGGCCTATTATAAGAAGGATCGGCCCATTATAAGAAGGATCGGCCTAAAGTGACAATAATTCTTCTAAATAATAATTCTTGTCAATTTGACAAGAATTAGCGATTTTATCTAGAGCGCCGATTTTGATAATTTGAATGGCTATATGTAATTGGCGAGAAGAAACCGATTGGCACTGTTTAAGGGAGTCGGTTGTGATAGGTCTTTTACGTGCATTTTATTTCTCAGCCCACAGACGTCGCTGAAAGCTGAAATTTTCAGAGAAGCTTCCTCTCACAATCGAGTTAATACGAATTCTTAATTAGGGTAAGAGGAAGCTTCTCTGAAAATTTCAGCTTTCAGCGACGTCTGTGGGCTGAGAAATAAAATGCACGTAAAAGACCTATCACAACCGACTCCTTTAAAGGCCGATTTGAGCCCTATTTAAAATAGAACTTTTGACAAAATGAATTTGAGCATTATTTAAAATAAATTTTCGACAAAATCAATTTCGTGAGTCAAAATGGGCACTCAAAACGTGCCTAGCCCGGTGAACTCGGCATTGCTCGGCATTTGTAATGGCGGTGGTGGTGCTGGTGCCATTTTGCTCCGCGGCATCTAAACACGCGGCATCTATGTTTTTTATTAGAAACGCAGCAAATGGAACCCATATATTTTTATTGGCGCGCCGATTTTTTCTCATTTTTGTCAATGTTTGTACAACTTGACGTGGAGCTATGCATTGCTAATAAGCATTGCCGTTTTCTTGCTCCAATGGACCATCACCATTTTCTTTGTCGAGCATCCCTCTGAACTAGGAGGACTCAGAAACAGTCCAGGTTGGTTAAACTCATGGTCCATTCCAAATTAACCATTTTTTTTAGCTCGACCTTGAAGGAAACAATGACAAACTACGTCGATGTGTTGAAAATGGACGGTTCCGGCAAACTGACCGACTACGTCGATTGTGGCACGTTGCAGATTGTGTGAATGATTGTCTTGCTCATGTCACAAGTGACCATTGCACTGGCAACCTCGAAATGGATGTGGATTGTCGGCATGGTGCTTTGTTCGTGTGGCGTGTTGGGCTACACGGGTTAGAAGTTCGTCCTCCACTTGGACATGTTTGTTGCCGGCATACTGTTCAAGTAGTGATTTAAATGGAACCACTTGCTCACTGAGAATACTGTACAGTCTCGCAGTTTGACAATTTAACCTTCGACTTAGATTTCAACATGGTTTAATCGCCACTTGGCGCACTTTAAGTGAACTTGAAGCAAGCAAGTAAACGGCGAATCCGTCCAGCCGATCCAGGATGATTGAATAATCGTGTGTCCCATTGCCATCATCAACACTGGTCCACTTGTCAACCAGTAGGATTTAATTGGCGCAACTCTCCTCGATCAACTGTTCTCAACTGTCATTAATTTCAATCAATATAATATCGCGAAACGTGGCAATATTTTTTTCAAGGATTTGGAGCAGAATCTGTGATCTGATCACGCACCATATTCAACAGGCTCTTAACCCTCACAACGTCAAGGGATGTAAATTTACATCCAGAGAGAAACAGAGTAATTACGAGTGATAAAGAGGCACTGGAACAGTAGATTTTTGATAAGTTGGAGATGAGAGTCTTATCCTATTCTCATTTTCAAATGAAGAATCTAGGTGAACTTGATGACCGGTAAATTGTACTTAAACGCAGGCTCATCATTTCTCGGTTTTTAATTTTGTTGCTTCAAATATCTTCATAAGAGGTCTATTTAGGGGTTTTCGGGGTCGCTGAGTACGATGAGAGTGGTCACAAACGCCTAGAAAAATATTAAATTAGTCAAATTAGTACTTTGAATGTGTTATAAGGATTGGGTCAAAAACCGGAAATGGGACCCCTGACCAAAAATCTGACCTCGGATTCGGGTTTCTCGGGTAAAACGTAGCCAAAATAACTTCTAACAGCTGATTTGGATAAACTTTTTAAAATCCGACATTTTTTCGAAATGTCGGTTATCGTGCTCGGACTTCATGCCGCATCGGAACTGAGTTCAACGACCACAAATTAATAAACCCCGAGAGTATCAGAGCCCTGCCGCCATGAAAAGTCATACAAACTGTATGGATGTAAATTTACATCCAATGCCGGGGTGAGCAGTTGAACGTTCTGGCGTTGTGAGGGTTAATTGACTTATCTTGCAAGTACTTGGACTGGCGAATCATTAAGGCAGTTAACTGGTCAATGACACGAATGATTGTCGAGTGCGTTTGATATTGCTTGAATCCATCGGGTGAAACGCGTGTCCATTTCACTTTTGGCAAATTCGAGCATTTTGATCCAGGCACTGGGTTCGCTGCTGTTTCTTCATTGTTCTTCAATTCTAGAGATATTCGCCGTTTAAGGCTCGAAAAGGGTGGCTAAATTAACGCGTTTCGGTGTGATATATAATTCATTTTGAAGCTTAAATCTTCAGAAGTTAAAGTTTTCAGATTCAAAAAAATAAGTATTTTTGTATCTTCGACCGTGTCATGGCCATTACGCCACAGACAGTGAGTCCTTACGTGTAACTAGCCAACAGCCAATGGCCGTGTCGTTACATCACTGACTAAGGCTCCCAATGCCCCGCGCCCATTGGTTGAGTGAGCATCACACACACACAGAAAGAGAGAGAGAGTGAACCCACAGCCAGTTATTTTCGCGTCAGTTTTTTATTGACAGAGAAAAAAAAGGAGAAAAACTTCACGAGAGAAGGCCCGGGACCAGGCGCCGTACAAGGTGAGAAACTAGAAATTATGACAGTGGTTTATACAGTCAAAAATGACCATTTTAAGGACGTGCATCAGGCTTTTTTCTTGAACTAATTATTGCACTGTTAGTTATATAGTGAAACGCGTTAATTAAGCCACCCTTTTCGAGCTTTAAACCGCAAATATCTCTAGCACTAGGAAGAATTTTAACAAGAAATATAAATATTAATTGTAGATCTCACTCCGACGCACATTTCTCGTATATAACTTGCTTCAGAATTCGTGTTGGCTCTAGTGATATTTGGGAACTGCGCCAGATGTTTAAAAAAAAACTTTCAGACTTTTTCTTTTCTCAACCATGGCCGACGCGTGCGAGTGCGTATGCTCCTATCAATGGGCGATGCGTCGCCTGATGCAGATTTTGAACCAGGCCCAGAATTACTGTACCGACGACGGGTGCAATGATGGGCCCGGTCATGGACAGGTTTGATCATACACACACATATATGCTTTAGACAATTATTTAAGGACGTGGCTCAGGATAATCTTTTTTTAACTTGACCCACAGACATCGCCCCCCAGGGCAAATTTTGGAAATCGGGATTGATAGTAGTTTTAGTTAGGGCAAGGAGTACCTTCACCTAAAATTTCACCTTCCAGCGATGTCTGTGGGTCTCGAGTTAAAAGCATATCCTGATTGACGTCCTTAAGGACGTAGGCTCAGGATCGGTACTTTTCAAATATCTAATAATTAATATCAATCAGAACGGTGGCGATGGCGGCAACAACAACACTAATACAATGATGATGATGTTCTTCATGTTCTTCGCCCTCGTCATGTTCATGATGCGACCGGCCGATCGAAATCGCCAGGGCGATGAGAAACCGTCTGGCTCAAACAATGGCAATCACCCGCCACCACCACCAGACGTGTCGACATGAGTCCGTTTTTTCTGTGTGCTCCATACCAAGTCCCGATTTTATTCGCAACCCCCATTCACACTGTTTGAAAAAAAAAACAGAAAATTCAAACTTTCTGCTAACTATTCTCTATACATACATCGCTCTCTCTTACTCTCTCTCCCCTTCTCCATAACGAAGATAAACTGTCTTCTTCAAGCAAAAACAAAAAGAATAAAACAGAACAAAAAAATTTATTTAATCTCTCACTTCTTCGCCTGTTGCTGATTGTTCCACTTTTCAAAATCATTGAACCGCTTCCACAGCTCACTATCGACGCCCTTGGGACACGCGATCTCTTGCTCAGCGACGAAGAGTTCGGCTTGAAAGATTTTTAAATATTTTTTTTATTTTTAAAACGGTACCATCTTCATCGCGGACAATCGACGTGCCCATGAAGGAGATATCGTGCCGCGCCACTTGCTTGTTGTAATACTAATTTTGAAAAATATTTAAAAAAATATTAAAACAATTAAAACAAGAGACCTTATCCTGCTCCATGAGCCACGAGTCGACATGGCGCATTTTCTTGTCGAGCAATTGGAGCCGCTGCGTCGATTTCAAAATCATTGTGATATCGTCAATGTAAAGGTCAACATTTGTTTTGGGCGTCTTTTAGTTAGTTTTTAATAAAAACACATTTAGGGAGTCATTCATGATAGGTCAATAACGCAACTCACAGACATGACCGAAAACTGAAAGTGCCAGACAAGCTTCTCCTAACCCTAACTAAGACCCTACTTTAAAACAGATTTTCAAAGAAAACTTTTCTCATGTCCGAAACGGCTCCAAAAACGCCCACAGGGCAAGTTTAAAAAATCTGGCAGGGTCTTAGTTAGGGTCAGGAGAAGCTTGTCTGAAAAAAATCAGCTTTCAACGATGTCTGTGGGTCGAGTTATAAAATGCACACAATTGACCTATCATGAACGACTCCCTTAAACATATTGTGTGTACAACCTCGACAATCTCCTCTTCCTGACGCTTCAGACCTTCCGGTACCAAGTTATATTTGGCGATGAGCTCGTCCTTGGACAGCTGTTGAGATGAGCGGATTAAAAAAAAACTTGTTTTTAACACGCTTATTAATAGTGTGAAATATGATTCAATCCAATCCCTTTGCTCGCTTCTTGACCGTCATTTTTTCGAATGATTCTCTATTCAATTGTGTTTAAAAAGTCAAATGTAAATGTAGGCGACGCTCGCTCGATTATATATCGTTGAGCAGTTTGAGCCCACTACTATGTGTCGCTGGGATTAACGCTGGGCAGTACGCATCCCCCACGCTGATGTACATATATACTCATTTGATAAATTATCAAGTATAAATAATCTGACGAGTATTATAACTTTATTCTCAATTTCTACAACTGATAATAGGCTTAGTAAAAATCGCGAAATATAATCTGTTTCTTGTCAATTGTCAACTGTGTGGCTATTAAAATCAGTGAGAAGAGTGCCTGTACACCGTCTCAAGTACCAAGCTCATATTGTCGACAACGGCTCAATTAGATCGATTGTTTTGGGCAGTGAAATTCAGTTTATCACCAATGGCACTGTCAATTCACCGCTGACGGGTCACGTCCAGCTGGTTGAAACAAATAGTAATCGATTGTCTGAGTTTACGTGGCGTGTTTTTACATCTGGTCACGGGTCCCAGGCGACGATTTCGTGTCAAATGAAAATCGAAAAGATAAGTTCAGAGACGACGACAGTGACCACAACGACAATGACCACAACGACAAGTGAATATGTGACAACAACGGCCCCCTCGACACCGGCCTTGCTTATGCTTGGCTCGTACTCTTCGAGTCCCGCGCCCCGACTCATTGGACCAGATGGCGAGTTGTCGACTACATTCAGTCTTAATGGACAAGAGGTATGGGCATCATGTCCAGTGACGCATCAAAATCAGCAGTACTTGTTCGGAGGTTATACAAACAAAAAACAAGTACTGCAGCTTGACAACTGTGAACTGAACCCAATAGGCAATATCCCATTCAATTTTAACACCGGTGGAGGTGTTTCACTTGGTGGGTTGATTATTCTCTGTTTCAACATGCTGAGCAGTGCTCCTGAGTACAAACTCTGTCGATCGGCAGTCTCGGCAATCGGTGGGACGTGGACAGAATTAGAACTGTCAACTTACGAACATGATACGTCTTCTATAAGCCCGTCAACAGGTTATACAGTCGCGTGAAATTTTAAGCGTTAGTTTAAACGCGTTAGTTTAAACGCCCGTTCAGACAGTTTTCTTGCCATTGGGAAACATAGCGGTCATTCAAAGTGTGAAATGTTTACGCTGAGCACCGGAACCTGGACAGACATACCCGACTATCCATCAGCAGGATCCTACACATCATTCACGCATAGTCTATACATCGAATAAGAGTCAGCGTTTTACGTCATTGGCGGCGATAGTAACTCTGGGCAGTTGGCGACAATTTTAAAGTTTGACGGCGTAAACTGGTCGGCGGCGGGCGCACTGAACACGGCACGTCGCGCCCATCGCGCCATTTGGACCGGTGCCGAGCTGATTGTAGCGGGTGGGTTAGGCACACGCTCGAGTGAGCGATGCGCCTTGAATGAGTTGAGTGGTACATTCGAGTGTACTGACATTACGCCGACGTTGATCGACTTCTCATGGGGAACGGGCGCTTTCTTTGTCACTGATCATTACTGTCGTTGATTAATGAATAAATTTCGATACTACAAGGAACTGAGAAATAACTTCAAGAAAAACGTATAATTTTTCCGCTGGTGAGTTTCTTTCAGCCATCAAGTGCTGGAAAAAATAACAATCATCTGTCATTTCACTGTCTATCTAGCCAAAGCAAATAAAAATGTTAAATACATTTTCCAAGATCTTTCTCAAAAATTGCTATTTACCACTTATCCTCTTCATCTTCCTTGACCTCTTGAAGGCTTCGACAGGCTGCGAGGTCTGTTTAATATTAATATTTAACTCTCTATCCGCTTTAAAAAATGAATGTGTCACGCCGTTTTCTGGGGCAGCTGCCTCAGATTACTAAGAATGGCTAAGAATTACTAACTTAAGTTCAATATTCTTAAAAAATGAACAAACGAGCTCGTCGTCACCGGAGTGGCCAGGAGTCCATGTGTCCAACCAGTGCCTTTTATAATGGGCCGATCAACGCCAAACTACGGCGTAGTGATGCGATTAAGGTTCTTCTTTTCTTTAGTTAGACTCACTAAAAATCAGGATTTAATCAATCCAACGACGGTTGATCAGCGATTTGCATACACACCAACATAGGGGCACATGGGGGCACCTGTGCCGAGTGGTGATCATCAAATGACGGTCAAATGACGCCGCACGCAGATCAAGACGACTATGGCGGCACCAGTTATGAGCGGGCGTCGCTCTTTCCAAACAGCGCATACATTGAAGTCCTTTCTTTCAAGTCCTAAGGACCGTGTTCAGGCCTTTAACGTGCACTTTTCATGCATAAGTTCAGAACGCTGATTTTTGCTTACTAGTCTCTTCTGACTTTAACTGAGTCGTCGCCAATCTTCAACATGTGCACAGGTGATAGACCAAGCCTGAGCTAGGTCCTCAGCTTTCCAAGCCTGAGAAAGGTCCCTTAAATTCTAATAATTTACCTAGCCCGGTGAACTCGGCATTGCCTGGCATTGGTAACTCGGCTGATGCCATTTTGCTCCGCGGCGTTTAAAAACACACGCGGCAATCGACACTGTCTGAGTGAAACAACGGATATACAATAAATTCGAACTTTAATGTTCAAATCACCACTTACTACTACTTTGATTGATGTCCTTAATTTGTGAGAGGCCCAGACTGTTATGCCTAGCAATACGGCCATTCTTCCCGTTTTGACCCGGCGGACCTATTGTTCACGATAGTTCAGAACATTCGAGTTTGGTCGACTTCGAAATTACTCGGAATGCCGCGTGGGCCAGGCGCGCGCCGAGGGGGACCAGTGCGTCACCCGGTGGCCAGCGCGCAAAGGTCGCCTCGCATCCAAATCACGTAATCGCCTGTCGAGTGATCTTTTCGCGTTTGCGTCAAAAAAACGCGGAATTATTAAATTTACCGTATCTTTGGCGCTCATATGTATCTGCTTTGAATCAGCCGAATAAAACCAAATGAAAAGATTGTTTTCCATCTGAAATACGTCAGCCTGGTCAACTTGAAACATGGACATTTGGTATCGAATGTTACGGGGCGTTACATTGCATTGTGGGGTCCCTTCTGGCCATTCAATGAGAAAAACAACTGAACATTATTGTCTCGAGCAGGGACATGCACATTCAACGATGACTTCCATATCTTCACTGTCGACTGTTGGCAGCCAGATCATTTCAGAGCTGGATGGCGTCGAAATTCTACGCGTCTATCCACGGCTTCTGGGAGCTTGGAGACTTTGGTGACGTGACGTGAATCCGCTGGCGAAGTTTGGTTGATGCTCTTTGATTTTAAGATTGTTAGAAGAGATGAATTAAATGAACCTATCCAACGGTAACATTTGAATATGCGTTGTGAATGCGACAAAGGCATTGCCATGAATTCAACTGTACACTTTATATAAAGTATACAATTTGTATTTTGTATTCAGCGTTTATTTTTACAGACTTTAAGGACGTTACTCAGGATAGGTCTTTTACATGCAATTTTCCTGGTGTGAAAAAATCAGCTTTCTACGACTTTTTGTTGTATGACTTGTCCTCGCTCAAACGAATGCATAAAATTGCACGTAAAAACATATGCTGAGTAAGGTCCTTAAGTCGTGGCAAGTTAAAAAAAGACGAAAAATATGTCTGACAATCAGTCATAATTTCGAAACCTGATTTGATCGTGTCAAACGATCAAGGACGTTCACACAGGCTTCATTAATAGATCTAAGACAAACTTTTATGGCCAAGTTAAAAACGGCTTAAAACTTTCTTTCTTTTTTTTCTTGGGTTAGAGAAAAACGCTCAAACCTCGATCCGACCAGCGATCACCACAGACAGCTAGAGAGAGAGACAGACAGATAGAGACTTGGTAATGGTTCGATTACTCTATCGAACTTGGTTACGACATGGGGTTCGTGTGGCCAGTCTCTGACTGTGTTTAATTGAAAGTGAATGAAGGTGCGACTCGGCACTGGTTTTAAGCAGCAGCAGTAGTAGCAGCGGCATTAGCAGTAGCTAGTTACCGGCATTATAAACCCTTTTGTTTGCCTATCTACTCTTGATGCAATCGTTGCCTGAACTTTTCAAAGTCAGATTTGACCTTTGCTTTTAAAAAAAAGAGCAGGACTCGTTGTTAGTCGAGGCTGAGTTAGCGGCGCTGGTAGCCCTCTCAGGGCGGGCGTTCCAATCAGCAAGTTGGAAAAGGCTAGGCCCTAATTGCTCAAAATACCAGGCGCTAGTCACGGCCCTCTAAAATGTCAGTGTTTAAGTACCGGTTTCTGTTTATTTCTCGTTCTCTCTCCCTCGGCTTTTGTTCGATCCTTTATGCTGAATTAATGTTATTCCTTCTTCTACAGTGTGGCCATAATTGGAAGCCACTTCAATGACGGTTCTGATCGCCCTAAGCCGTCAATGACCTGGGCCCCTGTCATGTGGTCAACCGCGGCCTGACCTTTATCAATGCCGGGCAGGCACTAGCAGCAGGAGAATAATGACAAACGTCATCACTCATGTTGTAATGACTGTCAATGATTGACAACGTTGACGATGCCGACGACGACGACGACGACGACGACGACACTTGCAACCAGAGTAGAGTGTCCATAAAACGTGGTCATTGTTTTGTCAAGTGTAATTTAACAAAAAAACCAGACCTAATCAAGTCCAAACAGTTCGTAGTCTCACGCTTGATTCGGCCACTGTGAATACGGACAGACGCACACACAAACGCCGAACTTGTAAATATCAATCCTGCTCCAGTTGTGGTGGTGGTGGTGGTGGCTTGGCCAAATCATCCTCCACTCGCTGCTCCCCATATAAAGCTCTGTTGACTAGTGAGCTATCACTGTGCACATTGGGATCATAACCTAAACAGGTAAGTTTTACCAGATATAGAGGGCCAGATTCGTTTTTAACACTTTTGTTTTCAGACTATGAAACTCTCCCAGAAGCTTCTCGGACTCGCTGGTCTGGCCATGGCCGACTATGCCTGTTGCCCATATGACGACTATGGCATGCCAGATCCACTTTGCGCTGGCATTCTCCGTGAGAAGACCCCATTCGAGGGTTCAGCCCGCTGGATGGACAACGAGTGCAAGGCCTGGGAGTCCAACGTCGATGCCACGTACGAGGGTAATCCCATCGGCGGCTGCGCCCCCGACAACTGGGGATCATGCGGTTTCCAGCGTCATTTCCCCTGGAGAATTTTGACTGCTACAGAAACAACAGCCCTCTCCCTCGATGGCTTCACACAAATGGACATCACTCTTGCTGGTGCGCCTACTGCTACTGCTTTCGACTCCGGTAATGTCGGGGGATCTGTCGAGGTTGCCACGGAGTACAATCTTGGTGGTCGCCCATTCTTGGGCGGCATGTGCAAACTGTTCGTCCCTGTTGCGCGAGCCAACATCGTCCAGGTCCAGATTGCTGGTGTCCACAAACAGGGTCCAAGTTATGCTCAATACCCCGCGAAAACTGTTACTACCGGAGCTGATATTGAGGGTACTGCTTACTGCTTCTCTGTCGCCAACGTCGCTGAGACGCGTGACAACACCAACGCCATCGCCAACGGTAACGTTGCCGGCGAGGGCCAAGCCAGTCCACTCGTCAATACCGGACGCACTGATCTGTTCACCGGTTTGAACTCACTTGAACGTCAAGTCGGTGTCTCCTACGGTATCACTTACGGCGCTACTTTGACGGCTAGTCTTGGTACTGACGAGGCCGGTGAGGTCAAAGCCGGTAACAACTTCGACGTTGTCGCTCACTTTGACGACACCTTCTGCGAGACCAACTGGGGCCAACCAACCGATATGCAAATGGCCGGTGATGAGGGAGCAGGCACATTGGACTACCCCCTCAATCAGGCTTCTGGCTTCTCACACGCCCACACCGATATCATGGACAAGCGTCACAATGCGGCTGGTTACGGTGGACTTTACTCCGTTTCAAACACCGACTACTTGGCACGTAATGCTGTTGGTGGTGAGGCCGCCATCGACAACGTCCGCTGGCCAAACACCGGTGCCTGGGCCGGTTTCTACTCATACGTCGTGTGCGTCAACTCAGGTCAGTCACCTGGGTTGGGTGCCAACGTCTGGGGCACGTCTCAACGTACAGTGGCCATGTCCGTCTCCGCCTCCGACTACCGTGTTGATACTGATGCTGCTTGCACCACGAAGTTCGCCAACTTCCGCTTCAATCTCCGTCAAGTCGGTAGCGACATTGAGCTGTGCGGCCCCGGCCAATTGCCCGATGGCGACACCGACAAGCGTTGCACGTGGAATTGGAATTACGATGCCTCGGCCGATTTCGGTGCCAGCAACGCAAATGATCCCGAGGGTTTCTTCGATCGCTCAGAGCAGATGACCATTGACTCATGGGTCCGTAAGCGACGTGGCGCCGTTACCCGTACCCAGGGTGCTAACAATGTCGCGGCTGTTCTCAAGCAGGCTAAATTCGATTTCGAATTCAGGGATCAAGATGGTGCTACCCTTGCCGCCGCTGACCAGGATCTAACCAGTGATGTCGGTGCTCTCATGTCCATCGCCGCCAGTACCGTAGTTGGTCAAGAGCACAGAATCAAAGCTGACATGACATGCACCAACGCCAACGCAGCCGCTCAGCGTGACAACTTCCCAACTTGCTTCACCGGTGACGAGATCCACTTCAACCTGGCTTACAAACCAGCGTCTCTCACGTCTGTCCGCGCCGCCGTCTCACCATGGTTCTCAACTGTGACAGTTGACTTCTCAGTCGCAGTTTGAGTAGCCCCTCACGACGTTGACACTTACACACAGTTACTTTTTTCGCATAATCCCCGGAAACATGTGAAATTTGGAATTGACTACTGCACACACAAAACACACACACCAACACACACACACCAACACACAACTATTTGACCAAAACCTTTTTTTGTTGATGAAGTTTATTTAGCCTACTACCTACTACCAACTAAAAACAGCAATTCGACAATACCCTTTTACTTAATGGTGTTTATTTTACGGTCTGAATGGAAAACCAGAGACAGATTTGACCACAATTACTGCAATTGATACGTAAAATAAAGTCTCCCTGAAAAAAAAATTATTGTTTAAAAAAAATGGATGGCAAAAACGCCACACACCGCGTGTCTGACAAGAAGAAAACGAAGAATCAACACGTCGTTGTGTCATTTGTAGTGAATTGCTCACTATGGTTTGTTGTAACTGACTAAAGGAGCAATTAGCCGAGTTCACACCGGGCTAGGTAAATTATTAGAATTTACCTTTCTCAGGCTTGGTATCACCTGTCAGATCACCTCAAAGTCAGAAGAGAGACTAGTGTGCACAAATCAGCGTTACTGAACATGAAAACGTTAAAAACCAAGGCCTGAACACACCTTAGGACTTGAAAGAAAGGACTTCAATGTATGCGCTATGTTTGGAAAGAGCGACGATTATAGTGATGATTACTAATGAATGACAAAAATGACACTGTTTGTGTGCAATTATCATTCGTCGTTTTTATTTTTTTCTTTCAAAGTGAACATGTTTGATTGTAGTTAAGTGAAGGCTGTAAGTGATTGTGGCAGGACGGAGGGGAGCAGGATGTGTTTGTCTCTTTTAAACTAGTAATCATCCAAGTGATCAACCAGTGGCTCGGGCAGTGTGGCATCCCAAATGCGCAGCTCATTGAGCACGGTCTGCACGCCGCTGCACCATTTTTGCTTTTCAATCGGCGTATCAGTCGCCAGCACATATCGGATTAGTTTGTTCGTGTCATAATCTACAATTAATCAAAGAATATTTTTAATAATTAAAAATCGTACCCAGTGTAACACCAGCAATATGACCTTCGGGGCACTCGTCGTCACCGCTCGTGAACTGACTTGCATAGAGCTCAAACGAATTCTTTCTCATGCTAAAACCACGCGGCGTTTTCACCTCGGCATTCAAGAGCCGTCTCAAGCAAAGAATACGCTCGGGCGATTTGCCATTGTCGGCATCTTCCTTGTACTTCCAAAAGTGAACTTGATCACGCTTCAGCTCGGCCCAGTAACGGATCCAGGCGCCGTAGCCTTTATCCTGGCCCAGTTTGATTGTTAGGAACGAGCTTAAAATTAAGTAAATTACAGTACTACTGGAGTAGTTCTACCTGTATTCAACCGATGACTCAAAGTCAGTCGTCAATTTCAGATGACAATGGCGACTAAAGATATCACACTCGCCAATTTGCCCGTTTTGCAGTGTCACTTTGCGTTTGGCATGCTCGAAACGATTAACCGCTTTCAAGTCGAACGTCTTCGCACCAAGCAGCTTGAAGCCTGACTTGCGAATGCTAATACTCGTCTCGCTCGATGGTGGTGGCGCCGTTGTTGGTGGTGCCATTGTCGAGCGACGTGATTTGGCACGGCCGAACATGGAACTGACGAATGAATTGAGCGATGTCGATCTTGGTTTCGTCGGCGGCAGTGTATTTGCCTCGTAACTTTAATTTTTAAATTAATAAAATCATTATAAAAACTAAAATAAACCAGTAAATCGAAATGTTCACTTCAAAATTGGTCGACAAATTGGTGAATTGTTGGTGCGTCTTCAACACGACCCCATTGGTCGTCATCTCGCCAATGCCATTGATCTGTTTCACTTGTGTCGTGAAGAAGTGATCGCCAACGCTGATGATGCCGACGAGGAAGTACTTGCTCGTTGCCAGGAGCGGATCCTCGATTAACATCGCCGCGTTTGTCTTCACCAAAATCTCGGACACTTCCAATGTGCCCTTTGACTTTGACTCGTCACTGCGTCCGTGATAGCGCAATGTGTCTTGGAGCCACTCGTACTTTTCCGTTGCAAATAACAACTGTTTCTCGCATTCGACCCGAGCCTTAATAAATAAGCACTTATTAACAGATTATCCGTAGTAGAGCCTACCTCAATCTGCTGATCAATTGGCAGTTTCGTATGCGTGTTCATATTGAGAGCGCTCGACAATTGTCGTATTTTATCCCTCAGAAACTCCTTCTGCTGCTCGCGCTTCTTATTATCGCCATTGCGCTTCAACGTGGTCAATCGCGACGTATTCTTCAGCGTTGCATTTTGCGCCGACCAAATGTCTATTACACTTAACAAAAAACTTAAAGTATAACTTTTTTCTACAACACTCTAAAAACCTTGGCTGCTGGGTGATTTTCTTGACGCGTTGACTCTTGCGAAAGTCCTTAATTGACGAGACATTGTCAAAGAGAAGCGAGGACTGATCGTCTGAGCAACTGCGTCGAATGGCGTCATAAATGCCGCTGTCTGAAGCGACGCCACCCGACTCGGCCGTGTCGGGCTCAAATTGCTGTTGCTTCTTTGGCTCGGGCTCCTCAGGCAACGCCTCGTTGATTATCTCCATTTTTCGCTTGTTCTCATTATTGTTTGGCGATTTGGTCAGGTCAATAATGGAGCTGAAATCGCCGCATGCATTGTCTAATAGGTCACACTTTTTTTTAATTATTCTGTTACAGTATAAAAAAGAACCTTCTGGCGTGATGTTATTGTTAGTCGGTATGCCGTTGACTACTGAAGTTAGTGATGAGTACATTATCATCATAATAGTTAGTACCTTGCAAATCGGTCAGTTTCCTGTTAATATCACTAACGGGCGACTGGTCAAAGTCTTCAATCACGCTGTTCAATGTGTTCAATGCTACGTCATTAGTTTGATTATCAGTCTTTGAAACATAAAACTTACTCTCGGCACAATCATCGGAAATGTGGCTCTCTTCTTGCTGACTGACGCCCGATTGTGACATCTCGTCAAATGATTGCACTTTCGCCATTCGGACCGTGGTGGGCGTCTTTTGACCCTCTAATGCCGCTTTTGTCTCTTCTTCAATTGCTTGATTGGTGATCTTGAACTTTAGGTGTCATTAAGAAGTAAAGTCCCCTTTTATATCAGTTTGGACAATCAGCATTTAAAGTGTTACTTGATTTTCCAAATCTACCACGCGTGTTAGTGCTTCACCTAACCGTGCTTACATTCGACAATACAGTGCGATGATGCTCTTCGGGCTAAATAAAATGACAAATTTTAGGTCGTACTTACTCAGCTCAGCTTATAAAGTAGAATATAACTGGGGGGGTGAAAATAAAAGAGTGAAATCGTCTTCCAATGATCTTACTAATTTCGTCACGTTTTTCTGCGCGCCCAGACACTCCAATTCACGCTGCTTTTTGGCAAAGCGATCAATTGCGGGGGTTCTTTTTTAATTAGATGATTTTAGGTAGACTAATTTACACATACTCTTTCGCGTCAATTTGCCTTTGCCGGGCTAAGATCTCTTGAACTTGTTGCGTTGCCGTTTTCACTTCGAAGCGCTTCCGAGGTGGTTCTGGGTCTGAGATTGACGTTGGTAATGATGGTTTCGGCATTTGATCATCAGCTGGCTCAAACTCATCGTTCCACTCTTCCTGTCGCTCCGCCAAATGGGCAAAGCGGCCCTTTTTCTTTACTTTTGGATCATTATTCTCCTTTTTCGAATAATCCCGATCAATAATCTCCTTCGTCTTGCGATCCGTCAACGCGTCAATCATCGTCAACGGATCGGCTTTGCCCGATTGCCGGATTTTTGCATCGCGTTTTTCCTTACCCCAAATTAACTTAAGTCTGATAGACGTCTTACCTTTTGTAATCGGACATTCCGGGCGAATTCGCTTTCCTCTTCCATTTTAGACTCGTTTTGATTCAAATCGCTAACTTTTGCGCGCACATGAACGGCGCTCGACCAATCAGAGTGGTTCGTTCCTGCTGACTCACTCCAAAAATGGCGTAGGTAACATGCTCATTGAGAAATAGCGCGATTTTCTCTAGTTCATTTTATTTTTTCTGTTTTTTTTTTTTGAGAGAAAAAAAATATTTTTTTAGAAAAAGTAAAAAATGTTCGAGGCACGCTTGGAAAAGGGCGATATCCTAAAGAAGACAATGGACGCGTTGAAAGACTTGATCAAGGAGGCCGTCTGGGATGTCTCGGGCCAGGGCCTGTCCTTGCAATCGATGGATTCATCCCATGTGTCCCTTGTCCAGGTACTTATATTTATGCTTTAAATTTGGTGCTTAAATAAGAACCAAGGTGACACTGCGAACAGAGGGCTTTGAAACATTCCGATGCGACAAGAACCTGGCATTAGGCGTTAACATGGACACAATGGGCAAATTGATGAAGTGCGCGGCGAATGATGATGCGATTACGTTGAAGTCGGAAGACAACGGTGATTTGCTCGGTCTTGTCTTTGAGTCAAAGGTTTTTTAAATATTTTTTTTCAGAGCGGTGACAAATCGTCCGAGTTTGAGATGAAACTGATGGATTTGGATATTGAACAGTTGGGCATTCCCGAGCAAGACTACAGGTCGGTTATTAATTAATTAAAAATTGTTTTTCAAAATTAATTTAAGCTGCACAATCAAAATGCCATCCGTTGAATTCGCGCGCATTTGCAAGGACTTGGCCAATATTGGCGAGTCGGTCCAAATCACCGTCACTAAGGCCGGCGTCACTTTTTCGGCGAAGGGTGACATTGGCAATGCGAAGATTAATTTGACGCAGGGCGCTAATGTTGATAAAGAGGAAGAGTCAATCATTATCGACATGCAAGAGGCCGTCAATCTCACTTTTGCCTTGAGGTTTGGATTTTTTTTAAATATTTTATTAATTATTTTTTCAAGATACTTGAACTTCTTCACCAAGGCGACGCCCCTCTCGTCCCAGGTGATCCTGTCGCTGAGTCCCGAGGTGCCCCTGGTCGTCGAGTACGACATTGAGGACATTGGGCACGTTAAGTACTTCCTGGCGCCCAAGATCGAGGACGAGGATGAAGAATAAAACACTTTAGTTTTAAAATTAGACTGTGAAGCAAAATCTGTCAATTTAGTCCAGTTCCACACCCAACCATGAGATGCCACTGCCACCCCACCCTCTCCCACCTTTAGAGTCAAATAAAGTCACACAGTCGAAAATTCAAATTTGTTCATTTAAGATGGAACTAACGGTCACTTCCGACGCGCCAATAGCCCTAAACCGATTGCCCTGCTCGGTCGAGGCCGATGCAAATGGGACAGAGGTCGACATGACGTGGTTTGACTTAACGAAGCGAACGATCAAGGACAAAAACGGGGCCGAGCGGACACTGGCCCAGTATCAAGGTCGACCCCTCCTTGAAACGCGTTTTGAAATGGACAAGCTTAATCTAGTCCTCGTTCAGCAAGAAGGTATTTTGAAGTGTAAAAAATACAGAGAATAACGTGATTTAGGCGACAATCTGACCCAAATCGGAAAAATTAACCAACTAAGCCAGTGGCGACTCCAGCCCGAGCTCGAAACGGAGCCGTTAGAGTTCATCCTGAACAAGCTGCCCGACATTACCGCCGCTATACATGACACTGCCTGAAAATTAACAAGTCACAATTATAAAGTTAAAAAATTTTTCAGAATAAAATGTATAATCAAAAGATAATCACAGGCGATCCACTCGCGTCAATTGGCATTCAATTCTGTCAAGAGTGCAACAACATGCTCTATCCAAAGGTAATTTAATCTTTTCGTATATTTTTTTGGATAAATTCGTCAAGGAGGATAAAATCAACAAAATACTCTTATACCAATGTCGTAACTGTCAATTTCGAACAGAGGCCGATAATCCATGCATTTATGGTATCGCGTTGTTTTTAGCTATGTTTGTGTGACTTTTTTTTGAAGACTAACACACTGTGAGTGACTTAATAATTTATTGAATAATTTTTTAAATAATTTTAATTTAGTGAACAAGTTAATCTCAAATGAGAACGAGCTGCATCAAATCAACCCGGACGTGGTCCAAGATCCGACCCTGCCGCGGACAATGGACACCATTTGTCCCATGTGCGGCCACAATGTCTCAGGTAGTACTTAAAATTAAATCAACTTTTTAATATTTTTTAAAGTCTTCTTCCAATCATACTCGACTCACAAAGACGCGCGCATGAACCTGTTTTACGTGTGCTGCCAATGCCGCTACAAATGGACCAATTCCGAAGCCAAATAAAATAAACTATGTGCCTCTGACTAATGCCTCAATGAATTGATGAAAATAAATATAATCAGAACATAAAATCAGTCTGGTTTTTGCATTATGGCATACTTTTGATCAAGTCAAAGTTATCGGCTGTTAAAAAATAACCCACACAGTGAGCTTCCTCTAGATTTACCCAAAATTGGTCTAAAGCCACCTTTGCACTTAGCAAAAGAACAAGATACCGCTAAAGACAACCATGACAGAGAGTAGCGACAGCATTGGGACCGAGTTGGGCACTTTGAACAAGCTGTTGGACATGCAGCAGAAAGTCGACAAGACTGAGGACGCAAAGTTCTCGGCCGAGTTGGACCAGGCATTTGCCGATTTCAATCAAATCATCAATGAGCTGTACGTGAAGTATGACAAGACGTCGACTGAGATCTGGAACGCGACCAAGCGCATCATGATACTGCGCCAGAAGCTGGACAAGCAAGGAGAATAGACCAACATTTTACAAATGAGTTTAGCTCTAAATAAATCGATAAATGAACTTCTATTGGTTTTTAAATTTCGCAAATTATTCATCTAATGTTGCAAAAGGAAAGAGCAAGTGGATGAGAGATTGGAAAAGTTTATTGAGATGGAAGTTCTTGACAAAAGTCTTCTTCAATAAGGATAAGCTCGGGCCATTTTCTGTAGTAGTCAAGGGTAGGTGATTGTGTAGAACAAGACATTGTGCCGCTTGATAACTGACACTTTTCCGTCTCGAACGTGCCATCGCCGCCCATGATGAGGAAAACGTTTTCGACAAAGATGACGTTGTGGTAGTGACGGGAGTTGTTAATTGTGCCTAATTGAGCCCACTCATATGTTTTCGCGTCCAGTTGTGCAATCACGCTACTTGATGAACCATCAAGCCTGCCTCCAAAAAAGTAAAAGGCTGAATCTACGTGTATGACAGGTGTCCAGTAGATGCGCGCTTATAAAGGGATCGATGCAGTTCAATGAAATAACGAAGTTATTATTGAGACCCTATTCCTGCAAAAGGATAAGGGTCGATCGAGTGCCATTGCCGTGAAGTGAGCATGTAAATCTCCGCCAGGTTGTGCCAGCCGTTAGATACAGAACCTACCGCTAGTATGTCCGCTAAAATGAAAAAATATTTGATGTCGTTTTTGAACGTACACGTATGATAATAAGTCTACGCATAACTTACTGTTACTGGCAGCAATCCTGATCTCACTGTGTTCATAAATGCTTAAATCAACATCAGCAAACGGCCCTGTCGCACTTTGACTTTCTCGGCATCTTTTGTAATCGGTATCGTACTCGAAACAAAGGAAAACTTGATCCGATGTGCTCGTACAAGCGCCGTAATTGAAAGCAAAAGGCAAGTCAGCGATGCGCTTTAATGCACACCCATCAACGACAGAGAGGGGCTACTCAAATAACACGCCAGATTGCTTACTCAGCAATAAAACAAAGAGGAGGAGAGAGAACCTAGATGAGGAGGGATCGCCCCAGTCAGTCAA
>SCLD01001665.1:0-19701 GCA_004367895.1 Oikopleura longicauda
CCGGAAATGGGCCTTTGCACCCATGTTACCAATATAATTTCGACTGTCGAAATTCGACACCAAATTTCACCCTGGGATTGATGAAACGATTATTGGATCACATAAAATTACTAATTTACCGAATCTTCAGTTCGTGTTTTTGCCTAAAAATAGTACCGCCATAACCCAGACTCTAGATTGCTCGATATTCGCGGCTCTCAAGGATAAATATTCCAGCCTCTTAATGAAAAATACGTGGATTTTTTGAAATAAATATTTAACCTTTATCCCACACCAAACAAAAATTTCCTGAAAAATTGGAAAAACGGCCAAAGTTTGAGGGGTCAAAGTTTCATCCGACACTGTAACATTGAAGTTTTTCCGGATTTATGTATGAACAGAGTTGTCGATTAACCGACATTTATGTAAGGTTTTCTTTTCAATTATCTTTTCCTTACTTTTGTTCGGCTATTTTTCGCATTTTTTAATTTTTTGAAATAAGCTGTGATGTTAGATACTCCCCGTTTTCGCTATGATCCTGATATAAAAACATAAAAAAAATGCACTCGAAAAGTACCCCCTAATTCACTTTATTGCTCATAGTGACCAAACGTCCGTTCGTTTTGGTGAAATATAGACTGAGTTATAAAAATGAATTATCAACTTTGTAGAGGACGTTCTAGAAAGTTTTTCGTATTTCGCCGATATCGATATTCTAGAACTTTTCGTGCTCCTATAATAACTTCTAAAGTTCCTCTGACTAAAAGTTGGAGCGGAGACTCTCTACGTAAACCGTTATCATATACATTCCTTAGTATTCCGGTTTTTAGTAGATAGTAATATTATCACAAGTGTGATCAAGTTCTGTAACTATCAGCTTTATCACATGTCGTGATCTGAATGGGTGATCTAAATCGTCCTTTGATTACCCTGTCTTACTGCCTTATTTGTATGCATAAACTTAAACTGACTAGTTTGAAGAAATGTTTTATTAAGTGGCAGTGATTATACGAAGTTACCAAGAAATGTTTTGGTCAAAAAATTTTTTCTAGTTTTCCTAGAATGCAATTAGCGACGCCGTTTTTTCGGATTCTTTCGCTTTTGCTGATGAGCATTGGATTGACTTCGTTTTCTTGTCTGGTCCTGAAAGACTCGACGTACCTGCCTAGTTGAGGCTGGCATCGGTTTGTGTTTTTTGGGCTGGGTCAATTTTGAAATTTTCATTTCAGTTTGATTGACCCGCACCCTCAAACTGCGATTTTGCTCGGTGAGTTGATCTTGGCGTACTGAACATAATTTTTAAATTTTATCAAATTGGTTTGATTATACTCACATTTTACCGCATCCACGGTCAATCGTAAGGCTCGCATCTCCGACATATTGCTGTTATCATTGTTAGCAATTTTCTGTGCCGTGCTTTTGATTTCGGCCAGTTCTTTTTTATTATCACGTGTTAGTCTCTCGGCTACATCGGCGATAATTCGTTTGGCGTCGGTGGTGATCATTGTTACCAAAACATTGGTTAATGCTCGTTGTACAGCTGGTGCATTATTGCTCAGCTTTTCCGATCGTCCTGGTGGATTGCTTGCTTGAAATGGTTTGAAGGCACTGTCGTCTGAGCTGTCTGAAATCTCAGAAAGCATGTCTGAATCAATGGTATTCGCCATGGTCATGACCAATGTTCTCGGTGACGCCCTGTTCATTGGCTCAGGTGTTGCCTTTGCTTCTGTAGTTACGTCCGCAATTATGACGTCATCCTCATTCACAGTACGTGAGCGTGCTAAATATTTTGATAGATTACCAATTTTTTATTTGGTTATATGGTTGGGCAAGCTAATTTTAATTTTACCTGGGCTGAGAGTTGGAATCATTCTCACATTTGCATCGGCTCCTTGCTCTTCATCATCAGATCCATCTGAGCCATTCTCATCTGTATCTGATGTCTGATCGTCGGAGTCTTGACGTCTCAACTTGACCACTTGATCATACCTGTAAAGGTTCATCCCATTGAGTACATAATGTGGCCATTCTAGATGGCGATATTGATTCTTTCGACCATGTCGGTTTTCCAACGTCTTCATGGTTGTACCCACATATTCGTGGTCAATGGCTGGTGGTTTTGCAATGGCATATGCCATTATTTGTTGCACTTTGGGCAAGGTTGGGCATCTCATGTCCGTGAGTATCGGACTGAAACTGTATGGCTCATCGGACATCATGAGTTCGATAAATCCAAGTGATTCCACGTCAAGCTCGGCAATGCGATGTTTGAGCAGGTCCGGAGTCTTTTGAATGTCCGAAACTGGGGCCAATTGTCTTTGGAGAAAGTGGTACGCTCCCAGCATATTTGCCAGAAAGTGTCCACCAGATTTTTTCCATGGTAGCGGCAAATCTACCTTAATAGGTCCCACATGGAACTTGACATTTACCAATTCATTGGTCAATTTTTGTTGTCGATCACGTGCTTCTTCCCTAAAATGACTCCGTAACTATAGGGGTGGTTAGATTAAATACATACCTTTCGGCAAACTTTGTTTCAAATATTTCCATATTGACATTGTTGGCCAGGTTGTGATCCCTTTTTGACAATTTGCTGGGATTAAACAGCATTGTAATGAGCATTTCCCCAGGTAATTCATCCTGGAATGTTGTTGGAGGAGATAGATGATATCCCATGAGCCCATTTTCGATTAAGGTGGTGAAGTATACTCCCACCATCTTTTGAATTTCTCTTGACATGACCCTTTCCATATAGGGTAATTTTTCAACCAACATGAACCAGATATCTCTAGCTCTTGCTTTTTCCCATGTCAGATACCCAATGGCGTTAATCCTTTTTAGGATATCTTTGTAAATTGAAGTTCCTGGCCCCGCAATTTTTGCAATTGCTCTCGCATAGGCTAGAATGGGATCTAGTTGTAGTTGGGTTGCATTGACCATGGTGTACTCTACAGCATTGCTCGTGTAGTGCGCCATCATCATCACTTTAGTTTCTAAATTATGTGATTATTTATATGACTTTTGAAACCATGTTTTCTTACCCCAGCTATCACAGTGTTGGATTTTGATTGGGATTTCCAAATGTTGATGCGATGGAAGTCTGGTGACTTCACCATCATCACCTTTCACTTTTCGGTCAGTGATTTTCCATTGCATGAAAATTTCCGCAGCTTCCGCAGTTGTTAGTCCATTGAAATTTACGCCGGACAGCTGTGACAAGAACCGATTTCTAGTCGCCATGGATTTTGATCTAAAATTAGATAAGTTAATATTTTTAGAATAATTGACTTTGTATTTCAGCAATTTTATCACGATCTGTGATCAGAGTGGCTGGTGCGTCCTCCCGCCTTTGCGCTCTGATATTTGCGTAGGCGTTAGGCATGCGTGGGGTTTTCCAGTTCATAAAGGCCATTATAGTGGGAACTGGTACTTGTGCGGCTTGAAGGGTTGTGGCCATGGAAACCCTTCCCGAGTGACCCGTTGGTCGGGTAAGGTTAAGATCCTCCGCCATATTCTGGACAATACGTAATATGGAGGAGGTGGTGGTGTCTGGGAAGACTCTGCCTAATGCTGGATGGCCATTGAGATGTTTAAAGTCTATAAGCCGTTGGACGGGACAAGTGGTCCCTGTGGCCTGTTTTTTGAATGTTAAGCACTGAGCTTGTTCATTTAACCTATTATTCTTAGAGGTTCTTAAGAATATGTGCCAAAATGTTCCATTAGCTTGATGTCGAACTTCAATGTCCTCCCAGCATATTTTACAGATGTCTCCCCACCGACCACCTACATAAGCGGATAAGAGGCAGATTGTGGATGCCGCCTTTCGTAACCATTTCGAACGTGGTCTATACCCTCGTCCCTGTGGGTTTGCCACCCACAGGTGATTGGAAATAGTTTCCATGTCTTTTATGGACAAAAAAGGCGCATTTTTGTGAACCATGTGAAACTTTCGGTTGATGGCCGAAATTAAGGTGTTCACTTTGAATTTGAATTGTGACTCCATTAAGGGAGTAAAGTTTTTTGAAATTTCTCTCACAGCTGATAAAACAATTCTGGAATGCCTATGAAGGGTTCCTGTTTTTAACGGCTGTTTTGAGATTTCCAATTTTTTAAGGCTAGCATCATGATACCATGTATAAAGGTATGAAAGGAGACGATTAACAGAAAGAGGTTGAATTTTCATTAACTGGACTGCCACGTCAATAGTTTCTTTAGTGAATCGTGAGTGGTTCTTAAAACACGTTAGTATGACCTGGATCAGTCCAGATCTATTGTATATTTTATGCCTTCATTTTCCAGTTGCGCCTCGAAGATTGATTGATCTTCTCGACTCAACTGGTGAAATGATTTTAGGCCTTTAGGAATTTTTGACGTATCGTATTGTGGTGGAAACTCAAGCTTACATTCATCAGCTTTTTTGTCTAGTTTGGCTCTACCCTTTTTTGCTTTCTTGTTTCGTGGTTTTCCCTTGCCCTTTCCTTTTCCACCGTTTCGTTTTCGGTTGAATTTACCCTTTGGGCTAGGGTTATATTGAATGCCACTAACGGTTTCTTTGACTGCTTGTTCATGCAGTATTTGATGACGTGCTGATTTTACATTGGTTGGAATCAGCTTGTCAGTCGGTTTTGATCCCGTTTGCTGGGCTTTCATTCTCATTTTTGTTAAAATGACTTTTTATAGGGTGTCAGCACTATGTAATAGCCTTGTTCTACATGTAGATGTTATTGATCAATGTTTTGATAATAGTGTCCTAAGATATTACTTTAATCCTTTAGTCATATTTTGGTGACATATTTTTTGATCTCGTTTAAATCTAGAGATTATTAACCTCTCATCAGAGGTTATTTTGACATTTTGTTATTTTCCGTGCTTAACCCTGACCTGTGTCCGCCATTTGAAGCATTACGTTTGATTTCCCATTGTAACGCAAGTATGCGTGAACTGAAGCACGATCTGCATTGCTGAATTTTATTGTTAATTCTGAGGGTTAACATTTTAGGTTTTCTTATTTTATCAATGAGTTTGATCAGTATGCTTGACAGTATGTGTCGGATAAAGAATTCTAGATATCCCGAGTGACAAATGTGTAATAGTCCTAATCTTAGGTGATTTGAATTTGACCACTGTGATCATATTTTTATGATAATCGAATAGTTAGCCCACCCATTCTACGACATTGTTTACGATTACGGGATTGTTTATTACTTTTAGTTACTTTGGAATTACATTAAATCAAATTCATTGTATTCATTATGCTATTACTGTTCGAGGTGGTATGTGTTATGCCCAAGATGAGCTTATATTCTGGGAAACTTTTCATTACACTTTGTTAATATTAGTGTCAGAATCTAGAATTTACCTGAGACATGCAGAGGCCATTGTGAGACATTGAGCACGTGTGTATGTGCTTTTTGTTTGTTGTTTCCGCATCTCTTCCACTCTTTTGGAATAGTATGCAATCACTGCTTGCACGCCTGGTTTTTCTGGAAGGGCGTCTCGATAACGTTCCAGCTTTTTGACCACTTCTTGATGGTTAATTTTTTCTGGTTCCTCCACACAGATGAATCTGAATTTTTGATTTAAATTGGCCGATGGGCCGTTAAAAAACATATTATATTAAATTTTACATTGATTCATTTATCACGTCACTCGTGAATAATCTTTGTCGGATTAGGAGTTATGTTGACTTTATTCAATTGTGACCACTTTCTGTGGTAAATTTTATGTTTGGTCTTGCGTAGGGTTTTATGGTTATTACCTGAGATCCCGATAACATTGCTTGTAGCTGAGTTTGGAGGGCATGAGGTCATACTTCTGCATGAATTTTTCACATGGGCCAGTCCATTGCGCAAAGTAACGACCATTTCGAACCGTCAATTTTTGCTCGTCATTAGTCGTTTTCGTTGATCCAGTTCGTTGGATTAAGTTATTGAGCTTGATAACTTTTTCCTGGATCGCTAGCTTTATATTTTCGGCTTTGTCAATCATTTCTTCCGTTTTTGGAACGGCTTTTTGTTGCTAAAATTTGATTATTAATTTGTTTAATCTCGTTATACGCTTACATGTTCCGTCATGATTTTTTGAGCTTGTTTATGTGGCTCTTGAACCATATCCAGTGTGAGTGATCCTTGCGAGGATAATTTGATGGCATCAAGAACTTCAGTCAGCATTTTTACTGATGATGTGGCATCTTGAAGCGCTTTCTGTTTGACTTGTAGATTAGTCAATAGCGCGTCTTTCATTGCTGACGTGCTTGTTGGATCATCTTTGGAGACGATACCAGCATTCACCAAATCAGTGACATCAATTTCAACTGGTTGCACCGTTGTCTTCTTGGCGTGGTTAATAATTGTTTGTACCACCTCATTATCTTCCTCAGAACTGCTCATTCTAAATTATGTTATCCTTAAGTTAGGATTATTTGTTAAATGAATTTTATTTGAGAGTTACCACATTGTGTGGTCAGGTATTTAGACGTAATAATCGGGCATTCACAGTTTTGAAGTGATTTATGGATTCTTGGACGGTCGCCAGTTTGTCTTGTTGCTGCTCTAGTTCTTCTAGTGATTGCATCCGTGCATTACATATAGTATCGACTAGTCGCCACATTTGTAACTCCTTGTCCAGTAACTCACCCCGTAGTCGATAGTACAAATATCGTTCTTTCATGGCTATCGGGTTCTGAAATTGAGTTAGTAAACACTATTTTGATTTTGTTTTACCATTTACCTGTCCGAGCATTACCCGTACTTCATCCGGGTCATTACTGTTGAGGTGAAATTTTCGTAACGCTTTCTTGTATTGCATAAATCTGAAGCGTCTTGTCCCTGCCTCATCCCATACGTCTTTTAATTGTATTGATAATTGTTGAATCATGTCCGTAGGATTTCCCTCTGGAATGATAAATCTTCTAAATGCCATACTAAATAATGGTTATATTAGTGACACCGCGTGGGTGTGAATATTTTTTCATGTTTGGCACGTGTTAACAATTTCTCTTACAATGAATAATTGTTTTCGTTGGAAAATTTTTTAGTCTTGATCCATTTCTAGAGATTTGGATAATCGTCTCCGTTTGGCCGGCCGATCTTCCAGATTTGTTACGTCACCCAAAGTTTTTACTGAAATTTACAAATTATTTTTTGTTAGAATCTAGCGTTTTTTACCTATGTACACGCTGGTTTTTTCGAATAATGCCCTGGCTTTTGCTGCCGCTATGATGTTGATATCGGGATATTTCAAAATTCTGGCTGCTGGCTCTGGCTCAGGTAAGCCTTGATATCGTGCTATCTGTGCCTTGGCACTATTGATTTTTTCTGCTAATATATCTAGCGGTAGTTCTTTAGCCAAATCCATTTGTTTTTCTTGATCGCGAGCAAATGACACTAGGTGAGGATATTTGTTCGTCTCCCAGGATACTCTTCTCATCTCAGCATATGAGTCATCCAAACCTTGGATCAAATGTGCTTTTTGGAAGAGTTCTAGCATTAATTTCGATTCCCTTTGAAATTCGTCTTTATCTCGAATATGACGCAACATTGCGTGATCATCCCATGGTAGGATATGAATCGAAAATTCTGTTGCTCTGTCTTCCAGTAGCGTGTGAAACTTCGTTTTATGTATGTCCGGTATGCACTCCAGTAATCCAATTATACGGGATAAGAAGGCTTGTAATGATGGCACCGGAAGTAAGATTGTTCGAAATGGGTTAGGCACATATGTTAATAACGTCATTAACGCCGATATGGTGTCTTCTAAAGCCTGATCAATCATTTGTCGCATATCCGAATTCATACTAAATTATGTTATTATTACACTGAGAAAGTGTCAAGTTTTATTTAAAATTCTTTTGAATTTTTTGAATGGTTGGGAACTGCATGTGGGCTGTGTTAACTCTGCCCCGATTTATTAGGGCATATGTAGCTCTTGGTCTCGTGTTTGGAGTGCCTAGAATAAGATACATGTCACCTGATGGTAGTAATAATGTGACTCTTTTTTCACTTGGAAAATATGAGAGGACATTTTTATTATCATTAAGTGGAGCTAGTTTGACCAATTTTATGTTTGGTAATGTTAGGAGTTTATCACAGCCCATTGGCAGTTCATAAATTTTATGAAATATAAAAATAAATTTTGTATTTTCAAAATATTTGAACAGATGAACAGCCGTTTTTGTTACCACATTTTTCGGTGGAAAGATGAACAGGGTGTGGTTTTTTAGAAGGTTAGGATTCAAGTTCAGGAAGTCGTATCCAACACATGTTGAATTTTCAATTCGATCATCCTTCCATTTTATAAATTTCTTACACTTTTTGTTAGTGTCTGACGCCATGCAATCTATTGTACACCGTAATCCAGCTATTTTTTGGATGATTCTAAATATGGGCTTGGGCATGAATTCTTCATTCATTGAAATCTCTCTTGACGGCTTATCCCCTATTTGAATTTTCGTTGGGGTCCAAATTATTTCGACTTCGGAGTTTAGACTTTTTACTAGCCTCAGTATTTTGATTGCAATTAAATTCTGCACTCGACTTCTGGAGCCTTCTTTTTCGAAACTCCAACATACGGATTGATTATCCACATGTAATTGGATTATTTTACGGCGTATGAACTGCTTGAAATGTAATAGGGAATAGTAAATTGCTAATCCTTCTTTACAAGCTATTGGATAGGAGCTGAGTTCTTCCTGAAATCCACGTTTGAATTCTCCAATTTTGAAACGTTCTTTGTATAGTACACCACCCAGTTGACACAAGGAGCTATCCGTGTGTAGACTGACTTTAGTTATGCCTAATTCTATCGGTGGTAACCAACATCTTTTTACTTCCAGTAGTTCACATTTGACCCATTCATCCAATTCATGACGCAATTGTTGCGTAATAATAATTTTTGTTCCTTTGAATAGTCTATGCAGTTTATTTCGATTAACACTGTAGATCTTGGCTATCTCTATTGTCATTTCCCGAATAAAATATTTGAGATGTTTGGCCGCGATTATGAAACTGGCTGCATTGCCTCGTAGTTTTTCAAGATCTTCTAATGTTGTTAATCCATTTTTCAGCATAATTTGGATCATTTTTTGAAATTTTTCCCATTTGTTTTCTGGGACCGATATTACACATTCTTTTGTGTCAATGTTCATTCCTAAGAATTCTTCTGTATAGCTCGGTCTAAACGTTGACTTGGCCATATTGATAAATCCACCTGCTGATACAATAATACATAGGGTTAGGAATGTATCAAATGCTTGATCTTGAATTTTTTCATAATCATGAACATGTGATATATCTTGGTACTTATCGACCACTTCGGCCACCAGCCTGTCATCGAGATATAGTGATAGAATGACGCCCATATGGCGTAAAAAGTTGATTGGCATGTAGTTTAGTCTTTGATAAGTACTTGGACTTTTGCGCTCTCCAAAGGGTAGCACATTGTATCGAAAGTATCGACCACCAAATTGAAAACAACACAAGTCTCGTGATTCACTGTGTAACGGGCTTAGATGAAAACCAGATGAGTCATCCAATTTGTTGACTTTATCACCTAGATTTTAATTTATATATTTTCAAATTATAATTACTTTTTACCTTTTAGTACCAGGTTCAGTATCTGGGGCAGTCCTTCAAGTTTACAGCTTGTTTTGAAGGCTTCAAGTATTTTAAAACTTCCACCATCATAACAAGCCCTTGTTTTCTTCTCGGGATCATCTGCATTTGCCAGCACATGTGTTGCCACTAGAATTGGGGCATAATTTTCAGGCATCAGTCTTATCGCACCACTTTGCAGAAATTTCTGAATGCCCTTTACACATGTGTCCCAGTGGTCCATGATGTGTCTTTCGTTGTTTGGAAAGATAGCTGGTTGAACTGAGTCATTGACCAATCGTTTTGGTAAGTTTCGAAGTGGACGATACCATGATTGAAACTGAGTTTCTTCTGGCATATTGAAATCAGTGAAATCTGTTTGATTCTTCTTGACTTTGTCCAGGAACTTTTTAAACTTTCTTTTTTCACTTTCTCGTTCTGTCATTAGATCAGGCCTGGTTTCGCCCCTGATTCTCAGATTGGTTTCATGATACTTTGAAGTATTAAAGACTTTTCCATGTTGTCGAAATTGAATTGCTTCGTCTTGATCCACTGGTTTTATATTCTCCCATAGGTCTGAACCCGAATGTACATCCGCATATGACCTATGTTTCGAATATTCATCTGGTAAGTATGACGCCAGTAGTAAGAAAATCGGCGTAAATCTCTGATAAAGACCTGCACAGAAGTCATCATTATGCCGGAAAAATAATATATTCCACCAATGATTACTGTTGTTAAAAAACAGTTCAGGTTGATTTTTCAGTTTGAAGAATAAGTCCCAGAGCCCTAACGATTGTTCCATCCATTCTTGATGTAAATAGGGGCCTTGAACTACTCCTTCTCGATTCAGGATCATTGCGTTTTTCCAGTTGACTGCCCTTATAGGTGGATAGTCATACTGTCTAAAGTATTACTTGTAACATTTCGTCATTTTCATGTTTTTAATTGTAGAACTTACCTAATGTATTGTATGTCTTTTAACCATTTCCAATAATCTATGGTCTTACATTTATGTAACCATGGACATGAAATTGCCCTGATCAAAATAATATTTGATAACATTAGGAATTCCCAGTCCATTGGTATTTGGCCGAATTCACAATTACATCCAGAGCCCCAGTCGTCCATTTTTGACCCTAATTCCGAGTAATGTTCCCATTCTGACCACGGTATATCCGCTAACGGCGGTAATAAGGCTAACATTCTAATTTAATTATGGATTATTTTAGTTATAGTTATTTTTTATTTTGTGTAAAACATTTATTTACAGGTTAAATGGCAGTTTATTTATTTTGTGACCAAATATTTTGGTAAATTTTAACTTTTAGAGGATATCATCATCCAGTGTTGAATTGAATGAATTATCCGCTAGCAGTCTCTGATACAAAGGCAGTGAAAAAAGTGATTTTTCTTCCTTATCTTTTTTGACTGGGGTAGATGTGTTTCGATTTCCATTATCATCCGTTTGATCATCATCTGGCCAGACTTGTTCAGGATCAAATCTGTAATTTCGCATTTCAGCCGTACTTTTGGCTTGATCTTCATCAATGTTTTGATTAAGTACTACTGATCCAAATCTAATAAAAGGTGTTTTAATTTACACTTATACGAAAGTGTCACTTTATAATATACCTTGCTTTTTTATAGTGCAAGTTCGAGATATTGAGGTTGGTCGGCCACAGAAGTTTGAGCTGTTCCCGTACGTCTGTCACTTTTGGGCTTGATTTTGCTATTTTTTCAGCTGTTTTAAAAAATTCCTCAATTAGAGGACATTCAACCCCAGATAATCTAATGAAATCCCCTAATCTTGTCAGCGTGGCTACAATGGATTCTTGTGACTCCATTGTGATGTTATAAGCTATTTGACTCCAAAATTGGAGTGATAATTGATTATAATAGGCCATGGCTGTTAGGTATTTATCCAATTTGTGTTGTGGATGTGGCATTGTAATCACTTTTTTCCACCAGCTTTCTATTGTGGGACTGTAGATTTCAATTTGCGTGAGCCTTAAAAATTCCCAGAATGATCCAGTTGATGGATGAGCTAGAAATTCCTCAAAACTTCCTAGTCCTGGTTTCGTCAACCTTTTTTGAATTTTTTCAAGGTTGTTAGGACCGTCAGTTTTTTCGGTTTTTATGCTTATATTTGACGCAAGTTTTGCGTTATTTACTAGGGCCTGAGCATTTTTCATCCAGCAGTCCGTCATAAACTGCTCTCTAGCGACAATGGTTGGTATAACCCATGTCTGTAACTCATCTTTAATTTGAGTCACAATGATTTGAGAGAGTTTTTGATCTCTTGCTGATATCTTAGTAAGCCGTTTTTTGATGACATTGGGAACAGCGTTTTCGTTGTTAGTGGCTAGTGTTCCCTGTGGTACATTTTCTTCAGCAATATCATCCAGTGTTTGGATTAATTCTTCTTGTGTCTTCACAATTTCATTATCCATACCAATGGATCTGGTTTTTACTCGAAACCCAATGCCATAATCACTAATTGTGCGCTAAGATGATATTTAAGCATTATTTTAATAAGTCTTATCGTTTTTACCTTGACTTTTTTCACTTTCTCCTCGCCTAACGATAACTGTCTCTTAATTGGCTTAGATGATTTGATCGTACTCTGACTCAAATCCGAGACCATTTTTACGAACGAATTCTCACTGTCCACTTCAATTGGAATATTACCCAAGTCTACTGGGTCATTACTGATTATCTCAGTCTCTGATTTTTCTTTCTTTACCGCTTCCATCTAAATTATTCTTAATTTTTACCATAATATATGGTCATATAAGTACAATATTATGTTTAGAGGTAAATTGCTTTATTTACAGTGTTTTGAAGTTACCATAATTTATGGTCAGGGTGCACAGATAATGACCACTTGAATGTGGTAAGGCAGTTTATAATGAGCTTGGAATGTTTTTAGAAACTATTTTCTCGTTTTTTAATGAGAAAAGTGACTTTCTGCATGATGTGTTCCATTGACGTGATTTGTTCGTTTGGAATGTCTTCCGGATCTAACTTCATCAATTGTAATGATCGTTCTAACAACGGAACCCATGCCATTATCGCTTAAATTTTATTTTAATTATTTATCAAAAGTTTTTGATTATTTTTTGAAAAAAGGATGGTTGTGCATATTGTTGTTCCTTGATTAGGATTCAACAGCGCCTAGCATTGATTTTTGGACAGTCTATAAGTCGACTTTCTCATGCCCTGACTCTTTTATTTCGAGAGTAAATCAATGCTGTCTGTGAGGATCGAACCCCGGGCTATTGGATTATCATTTTCGGATCAGCCATATGCGTCACATATCCTTACTGACTACTCAGTACTTACCTAGTGATGAGAACAATTGACGATATCCAATTTTCAGTGCCACCAATCTCTGGTCACCAAATTGTTGGTCTCTAAACGCTTGGTCTAGAACATCTTCAGATACATAAGTTGGTCTCCATTTAGTCTTGGAAATCGACTTATTGTCTTCGTCATTTACACCATCTGGTGTCATTGTCACTCCCACTAGCATCTCTTGCATTTCTGCTTGAGTGTTGAGCTCTTTGAATTTGTTTTGAGCTTTTTTAATTATCCATTTGGGTGGATCACGAATACTATTAATATAGCTTGAATTGAGTGAACCATCATCATTTGACACCAATGTGGTGTAAATTTTACCTTAAATTAAATTTAGGTATACTTTTTACTTGTTGTATTAAAGTATTTTTGATTTACCTTGATGCCGAATGATATTCAGCGTGTCCAAGATCTCTTGTAACTCTGGGGTTTGCAATTGCACCTTAGAATTCAGTGATCGCGCTTGAATTCTAATTTCAGATGCTTCAATTGTTGGAATTTGACGGTCCACTGAGGTGACTTCACCTACTCGTTCAATCTTAGCCTTCTGATTGGTTGCCCTATATGACAGGCGGTCCATGAGGGTAATAGAGGCCTTAAAATTAGTCATTTTAATATCCTAACCTATTTGACACAATAATTGTGTAATTATTTGATAGCTTAATATTACCTGAGCTTCTAATGTCATAAGGTTGCTTCTGTCATTTGCCATACGCATATTGTATTTTACCAATTCTGCTTGGTCTTCTGTTTCATTCCTTGACTCATGTTCAATTTCAGGAATCATTGGTTTGTCCAGTCCTGACAGTGACATTGGGTACTTACTTTTGATCGAGGCATAAGTATTCAGGCCATATTTTATGTTGATTTGAATCGCTTTGTATTCATTTTCATAAAATTTACCAATTTCTGTTTGGTCAAGATAGATTCTGCGGTTGACATTCGCATTATTATCCGTTCCTGCCGGATAAGTCTTCTGGAAACCTTCAATTTCTTCCATACCACCTTCCTCAGTGACTCTTGAGAACACTTTCTTTTCGAGTGCTTCGGTGATAAGATAATTACGAAGTTCCATGGTTTGTTGACCTGGAAATTGAGAGGTTCCATATACATCTGTCCAGATTCCCGGTGACCAGGCCCCAATTCCAACCTTGGAAATTCTAAATCCTGTGGTAGGATCATTTTCTACTACGCCATCTTGTGATGTAATCAGTTTGACACATCTGAGCCAGTTGGAAACATTAGCAGTGATTGAATGACATTTGTATGTTTCCGAGGTTGGAAATTGTGGTAAAGTTAACGCTGTTACCAATACAGGCGTACAGTTTCCTGCCGCTTGGTTATCTTTGTGTGGGTTGATGTAATTTTTCCCAAACTCATACGTATTGCCAGACCCTTTGTGATTGTTATTCAGTTGGGCTATTTGTTCCAATCTCCACGTGGCTGAGGCAATGATTTTCATATTGAGGCGTTCTCCTGGTTTAATTTTATCCAATCTATCTGGATCATAAAGAACGTCGTAATTGATCATCTCTTCCTCCGCAATTGAAGGATTCAATGTAGATGAAATTGCGCTAACTAGCAAAAAATTACCAATCCATTTGGTCAAATATGATTTGATGACTTCATAATCACTATTGTGAACTGTCGTGATCGTAACCATAAATGTGTCAATTTTTTGTTGCCTAATGTGACAATCGAACTTTCTGGTCATTCTTTTTTCAAATTCTTGACCTTGTTCTCTCCATTTATCCACATCTCTTGGATCAAGTTTGATATTATGCTCACGTGCTGTTCCTGCATTTGATGGAGCTGGTGCTATGAATGTGAGTGGCGCATCTTTGTCAATCAAATCATTGAGCTTATTGGCCTTACCAAAAAGGGTGTCAAATGTGTCACCTTTGGTCACATTGTTGGGCTTGAAGATTTTGTCACTCCACATTTTACAATCCCTCATCATTCTTACTTCATCCTGTTTACCAGCAGCAAACCATATGGCTTTTAATCCATATTTGTGACGAAGTTCTTTCGTAATTTGAATCATTGTAGCCTGTAGAAGTGGTACATTTTTTCGGGCTGTGAACATTCTGGATTCTTGTTCAGTTTTCTTTTTTGACCATTCGGCATTTCGATTTCTACGACCTGATGAGGCACCTTTGTTCAACGTTTTGACATAACCCTTTAGATCATCTAGGGCAAACGAGTTTTGGCCAGTAACAAATGGTGCTTTTGTCAAGTCATGTTTTACTGGTCGGTGTACATCTGTTAGATTTGACACCTCACCTGCTTGAAATTGAAATTGTGATGCTATTCTTGGATCATTTCTTATTAAGTTAAAAATTTGATTTTATAATTACATTTATCAATATAATTTGATTATTATTTATAAATTGTAACTTCCCTAAGCGATGCATCTTCCAAACCATGATTTTGTTTTCCATGTTTCAGGTGTAAGAGTGCTGCAGCATAGAAAAAGGTCACCGACCCTTTATATTCATTGTCATCCTCTGTAGGATCAGGTTCAATATAATAAAGTGGTACTTGTTGTTGGTCCGATCTTTGATATGGCGCATATTCTATTCCCTATTTTATCATTAGTTATGATTATTATTTAAAAAATTTTTTACCTTGTTAAAGGGAAAGATAAATCGTCCATTTGTCACACTCGTTTTGTCTGCATTATAAAATGGCTTCGACTCATCATGTGATCTGATGTTCGGCACTCTGCATGTTTTGGGATCCGTTTTATTTTTCGAATCTTTGATGGCCAAAAATTCTTCATTAATTTTTGTCCATCCTTGCGCTGTACCAATTCTTTGGGCCCACACATTTAGGTTCATCCACGTTGATTTTTTATCAATTCCCAATTGATCAAGTAGTTGTTCCATTATTAATGACACCATTTTCCAGTTTTGATGTCGTCCTGGCTTACCAAATGCTTTGGTCAATCTTTTTTCTGGAAATTCATAATCCGGTGCTTTTTGTTGAACATTATGAGTAATTCCAAGCACGTCATAAATATCTTCCCAGGATTGATAGAATGTTTTTATATCCTTGTTTGTATCTCTAGAAAGAGTCATTGGATAAAATTGATAGCCCGGTTGTTCTTTTTTCAGAATCTTGATTTGAATACCACCACCAATTTTCACTTGATGATAATTTTTACCAATATTCTTTTTGGTCGCTAATCCTTCATACAGTCGTCGTTCTTGTGGAGATACTGCTGTAATATGCTCTTGACAGTGAGCATGTCGGACAGCTGGTGGATTATTACATTGTTGAAGTATTGTCATACCTTGATCATCCATGAGTTGTGTTTTGAATACACATTTTAACCCATTTCTTCTGGGTGAATTTTCATTGATCTCATGGCTGACTGTAATTGATCCATTCTTTTGGATAAAACTACTGGCTAGTAGTGTTTTGTACTTCTTAATCCTTTGATGGGATTGAGTCGCTACATCTCGTCTAAACACATCGGGGACACTCAGGAGATCTACAATCGCTTGTGGAGCAGCCATCATCATTGTGTAGGCTGACATAGTTTCATGCTCCCGAATATAATTTTCCCTTTTTATCGCTTTCGTCGGTTCTTTGAAGACCTTCGCTTCGAACAGCATTCTTGATAGGTTTTCACCTCCAACCAATGTAAATACGTGCTTTATACCTTGAATTGGCATCACCTTTATCTTTTCTCTGAATCGATTGGCCAAAGTGACCTAAATAAATGGTCAGTTTATTAAGCTTTACATATTTTTTATGTTAAATATTATTTGAATAGTTTTTACCTTGGTGTTGAGTCGATTAATCTCGAAATTTTCAGCCAAGTGATAACATAATCGCTCATTCAGTGCTAAATGTGGCGCATAATTGAATAGCCATTCCGGTTTTGTAATCAAAAATGCCAACATGTTTGATAATTGAATCAGAGCCTTTTCTACAAAACCATCCTCCATAAATTCCTTATTGAGAAAGTTACCCATTTTATTAATTGGGTCAGCTAGTCCAGGCCATCTTTGAATCAATCTTTTGAGCATTTTTCTTACTCCATGTACTAATATTTCCGTTGGGTCTTCAATATTAACACTACTTGGATCTGTTCCCCAGATTTGATGACAATCTGGTGTTGCATCTTCAGGCATGAAGTTATCAATCATTTGATCATTTAGGATTTTGACCGCTTTCTCCATTTCTATTTCTGACTCCAAAGTATCAGGAGTAATGTTCCCCACAATATCAAACATTTCTTTCGTCATTGCCATAAGCATTTGCGAACAGAAATGCTCAGTAGCCTTCGTTTCAAAGTTATCGAATATACCTTTGTTATCAGGTTCATTTTCTGCTTTGACTGGGAAATATGCTACTTGGGTAACTACCATTTGAAGAGCCAATCTTCGTACAAAAATATGAAGTTTTGATTTTGACAGGACTTCAAATATTGTTTTCCCATTCAGATTTAGTTGAATGTCTTCCATGAGGTGAACAGCAATGTTCTTTTCAGACAAGAACACTTGTATGAATTTCTCCAAGGTTGGATCATAAGTTCGTGTTTGAGAACTTTTTATCATTCTAAAGATAATTTTTTGTAATTATTACACTTATAATAGTGTCAGTTATCTTACCTTATCTCCTCATGCTTGTAAGGCTTCTTTTCAATCTTTCCCGCTTGAATTTTTGACTCTTTGATCATAACCCAAGCTTGTTGAATTTCATCATAATCCACTCCCAAGTCCACCATTTCATCACACTCATTTGGCATAGTGAAGAATGGGTCAATCAGTTGGAAACCTTGAGTTTCCACAGGTTTATGCATGTCATCAATGTATTGACATGCCCCTTTATTGATAATTATCCATTTGAATTGGATCATTGACTCTTTACTGATTGGAAGTGGCATATTCAGAAGGAATTCACCAATACTTTGGTCATCAGGTGTAACGTTAAAGTTGTCAAAGACCTTGGAATTGATGTTAAGTTCATCTCCAATGTCTGTAGTTCGTAGAATTTGATTGACTGCTGCAACGTTCCAGGCTGATTCTGCCAAAGTTTCTTTTGGAGATTTGATGAGATTCTCCATAAGCTCCTGAATTATAATAATAACTATTATTTTTTAATTAGGTACTTATCATAACATTATTTGTTACAATTTTATTATCCTTTATAGGATTATGACTTACTTTCACATCAACTAGGTTTCCCACCTGTTGTTGGGCAGTTCTTACACTATTATTATACGCCATCTTTTTGAATTTTGATGTTGTATTTGACGTCATCATTATGACTTGGAATTCTGATGACTCTCTCATATCCATTTGACTGCTATTTCTTGGATCAGTTTTAATTGCCAAGATTGCCAATTGGTTATCCTTTAACTCAGGATCAAGATCATCAGCTAACATCAGTTTAGACAACGATGCTTCGACCAATTCTTGTTTGGTAATATCCAGTGACGTCATTCCATAGTGTGTTGCGAACAGTTTATCAACTGTCTTAACTTGACCAGTGGGTTGATGTTTTACGATTCTCGTATTTTCCCCACGTATAACCTTAATTTACAATTTTTTACACATAGTTTTGTGTCATAAACAATTTTTTCACATAATTTGTGTCATAATAAGGTGTTTAAACCATTATACTGGTTATTAGTATTAGAAAATGTTACCTCACGATGTTGGTCAAGTTCAACCACATGATAATCCCATTTGGACATCATAAAATTCAGTGAGAATTGAAATTTTGAGTCCAATACTTCTGGGAGCGCATTCATTCTCGGGCTCATAAAGTACCCATCCAAAAACGTTCCTGAATATTCTAGATTATCTCTGTTTTTTGAGATTATTCTAATTATCACTTATACGTGATCAGTACTAATTTTTCGAATGTTGGACTAATTTTATCAAAATTAATTGATCAATTTTTTCTAGAATGTCAGAAAAGAGCATAATAATTACCGCCAGTTGTATCCGCATGAAGCCAGTAGTGTTTCGTGGCTTGTAGCGCCGCTGACGAATTATTTAATCCTTGATCTACAGGATCAGATAACATCGCCAACAAATGATTGGAAGTTGGGGCAGGAATAAATTTTATTCGCTCATCAGACATATAGTCCTCTGGGCAAAGTTCATATTGACTTCCTGCCGCTGCATAAAATTTCTCTCTGGCACAAGCCAGTCCGACATCCTCTTGCATTTTCTAAATTTTAATATTTTAATAATATTATGAGCATATTTCAAAGTTTTGACCATTTTATATGGTAAATTCCTGATTTTTTCCGATTTTTAGAAAATTTCATGAATTACCATCAAAATGGTCAATTTTATCAGAAAAAGTTAGACATGGGCCTAAACGCACACTTGTCAGGTTTTTGGAATAGTAGATAAACTCGCAATTCCATGAATTTCTCTGATAAACAAGTATTTTTTATTACATGTTGGAAAAATACTATGACTCAACAAACTATGAGTAATGCCAATAGGATCTCATCACCTATCAACAAAACTAACTATGACTCACTCAATATTTTCCTTTTTGAGAATAATAAGTGTAGTCCGTTCGTTTTGGTGAAATATAGACTGAGTTATAAAAATGAATTATCAACTTTGTAGAGGACGTTCTAGAAAGTTTTTCGTATTTCGCCGGTATCGATATTCTAGAACTTTTCGTGCTCCTTAATTAACGAATCAGAATGAACGGTTCATGGACATTTAATTTAACGGATCAAACTGCTGTAAGTATTTAGTCCCCAACCCCTTTCTATAATCGAAACCGGCCA
>SCLD01001776.1:0-19700 GCA_004367895.1 Oikopleura longicauda
AAAAAAATCAGTCTTAAAATTTTCTGGAAACAAATTGTTTCCAGTTTTGGAAAGTTTGTTTCCACCTCTGGGACTTGCCCTTTGGGCTTCACCCATTGGTTCCAAAAAACTCTCGGGTACCTAGGTACCGTGTGTACTCGCTCTGAGTATCAATTTTCCACTTTTATCGAATAATTTTGCCAAAACCGTGGAGATTTTCATGATTACTGAAAATATAATAAAATAAAGGCAAAATAGGGCTGACACAAAAATTATCACACTCAAGAATACTATCTAAAGCTATGAAAACATGCCTCTTGGATAAGCCAGCTCTTTGGAGGACCGCTGTCTCTCATTGTCCTGCCAAATTAATAACAAATATGTGGATTCCAGAATTTTCTTTATTTCGCAGCGTTTCACAATCTAAAAATCACGTTCTGTGAAAGGACGAGTCAAATCAAGGCCGTGGGCATGCTGATCAAGGCCAAGATTCAGGCCTAGCAACAAGGCTCCAGCAAACAAACGGCTATGGTCATCTAAGTCGTCCAAGCAAGAATTGGTGGGGAAGAGTTCTATAAGCTCAGAAAGACCCAAACCATGTTCAGAACGCCGGGGGTAAGTGTTGAATGGTCGGTTGTCGCTTTCAGCAGGACCCACCAGCCCTGAAATATCGGTTAATAAAATATCCACGAAAATATCAGTTAACAAAATATCTGCTATAAAACTTTACATAACGTAAAATAATTATCAATAACCTACGTTTCAGATTTGCTTGTAAATCAATGATGATCTCTCGAGCCACAAGGGGTTGTTGCAATTTGTCGACTAAATCCTCCTCAACAGAGGCCACCTTCGCAGCGCTTATTACAGTGGGATCCCGTTCGATTTCCTGGTCACTAATAATTGATTAACTTCGCAATAAAACATTTATCAAAATAACTCACGTGTATTGGTTTTCTTGCAAATGATCAGATTCAACGGCGCAATCCAGATATGTATGACAGTTAAACTAAAATAAATATAATCTAAAATTGATTTGAAAAATAAGTCATACCTGCCACCCGCTGCTTTCAGAGTTCCGCTTGACACGTAAATATTCTTCCGTATTCACGTAATGGCCATTCATAATGATCTGGTCCCGAATAGGACGTGGAATAGGCCAAAGCTAAAATATATATGAATAAAAGACTTCCTAAACCTTTTCTTACCTGGAACATCTGTATAATTTGTTGATCGCGATAAAGATTTACATAGTAAGTGTTGCCACAAACTCTCTCTTCGTATTGGGGGTAGAGATTCTGGAAATGAATGCTGATCTTGCGGGGATTTTTACGATCGATAATATGATCGTCAAAATGATGACCAATCTGCTGCGTCTATAAGTAAAATAATTAGGTTATTTCAACCATAATAAGCAAAACATTTACCTGTTTTTTCAATCGAGTAGTCGTCAAGGAAAAATTTTCCTCTTCATCAGTCCGCCGATCACAATTGTTGTAAGTATCAATTTCAGCATAAATAGCAATTTTCCGGCGAAGACTTCCTGGTATTTCCGTCAATTGTGACTGGGACCGGTAATCATCGACACTCTGTCGATCACCATTGAGTGGTTGTAGAACTAAATAAATAAAGAATTAACGAAAAATCGCAGGAATGTATTAAAGAAATCGGTCCGGTTCATACCTGATATGGAACTGCGCTGACGACTGGAACGAGAAAGTTTGGACAACCGAGTCTTCTCAGTCCTAAAAGGGCTGGAAAGGTTGATCCTATCCTGTAGCTTGAACTTCGACAGTTGGTCTACAGGATCAGCATAAACTCTCGAGAAAGAACCTTCATTTGTAGGTGGCGCAGCGGGAGTTAATTCGGAATGTTCAAAGTCACGATTGGGGTAAGACCAATTGAGACCTGTAAGTCCAAATCGATGACTCTTGGGGCTATTTCCGGTTTGTTGTAAATTAAAGGATGGTTTCTGTAAATAGGGAGCCTGAAAATATTGTGCTGGTTTACAATAACCAACATTTTCAAAAATTCTTTTGGGCACCTCAGTAGGAACTTCTTGCCGAAACTCCTTCGAAATTGTAGGGCGCTCATTCTCTTTGTCAAACTGGAAAGTCACAGTTCTCTGACCAGTTGAAGCAGGAGTCATAACTTCAGTAACTGGCTCAGTATCCAAAAAGTCGTGAAAACTGCCGGAATCAGCAGACACAGGCTCGGTTGGGGGCAGCAAAGCATGAAAGGACTTAGGCACTAAAATAATTGGTTAGCAAAAATTGTAATTCATGGACTAATCACATCGCACCAAACCTTGGTGACTTATTATATCGTGAAAACTAAAAGTCCCACTTACATCTGGAAGTTCTGTCGGCAGAAATCTTCCGCCAAGGAGAAGTGTATCTATCCTTTAGGGTCCTACGACTCTGTCCACGTCCTCGAGCAATTAAACGACTACGCAGCGTGTCAGGGGCGGACTCTTCTACGTTGAGAAGGTCCTTTTCAAGTGTGGGTTGAGCATCAATCAAAGTCTTCCCACTTTCGGACTCATTTGAAGAAGTTAACTTCGTCGATGACAATAACTGTTCCATCTCTTTCTGACGAACGTCAGAACAGGGCTCATGAGACATGTGTCACGAATATTTCTGAAATAATAAATTCTTAGCAAATTATATATCTGTTGGAATGAATCCAAGTTATTATCCTTGTGGCAAGGCAGCGTGTTTGAATACAGTGAGGCTTAATGAGGGACAGCCGATTCCTGTATATGATATAGCAAAAAATGGAATTGTTTGAAGAGCAGTTTGAGTCTAATAACTGTCAGAAAATAAAGCGCATAGAGAGTGGACCACATTGGTCTGTAAGCGATGAATAAAGCGTAGAGATGTCTGTAATGGTGATGGGCGGCGCACGTAATAGTAATTGTAGCTCCAGTAATATTGAACAGGAGTAGGCGTAGCCACAGTTACGCTGAAAATAACTAAATTAGTACGAACAAAAGCCAGAATAAGCCAAGACCCATAACGGGAAAAATGAAATAAACTAGGCAAAAGCCCAAAGCATATGAACCGCACCAGTTCTCTGCCCAATCAAGCAACTCGGGACAATAAATTTCGGGCTGTGGGGGTTCGGGACGTCTTGGTTCTGGGCCTTGTTTGTCATGGTGTCCTGAAATTATCAGAGAGTGAAATAAATTATCACTTAAGAAAAAATTCATTTGAATTACGTACGTTTTCGAGCCAGTGGAGCTTCGGAACCATTACGACGGGACGTGGAATTGTCAATGGCAGTTTCAACAATGTCGCGGCGTGAATGTAATGGAGGTTCATTGATATTGTCTTCAGCAATTCTGGGATGACCAATAACTAAAATAATAATTAAAATTAAATACAATTATAAATACAATTAGGATACCTGATCGAGGAATTCTCCAGTTGGCCATAGAATAGGTTGGCAATGATTGAGAAGGATGAATAGTGGACACTTCAGTGGGGGCACTTTCGTTGCCAGGTGAAGACAATCCCAAATCATCCAAATGCGCAGCATAACTCTCATCATTAAAAAATTGATTCTTTTTCTGATGGTATTTCCGTTGTTGATACAAACAAAGGATCACAGCGATCACAACAAATACCAATATGCCGCATGTCAATCCAAGCACAGCATAGAATTGATGGTCAAAGCAGTCTACCATTCCAGGCTAAATGAAACATAAAATATATAGCTGGTATAAGGGCATGAAGTTTGTTTATGAAATAAATTGAAAATGAGAATTTATTTCTCGGATAATGAATGGCTTACCTGACTAACTTCAGCCTCCAAAATTCCAGTCATCATTCGTTCTCGTACTGCTTTGGCAAGTTTGGAATTCTCGCCATCTGAGAATTGAGTAACCAAATAAACCATCTGGCTCATGCTCTTGCTGCGCCCGAATCGTTTCGTACACTTCAAAGGAAAATTAATGGCCTTCATAATGGGCTTTAGTCCTTCTTTGGATCAGAGGGTCTCGTGCCCTCAAGGATACCATTTTATAATTAATTATTGGGCCAAAATGGCCTTTAATCACTTTTACGTGACTTCATATAATTGAGGACTCTCGCCCCCCAGTGTCCAACTATTATATATCGAAAGAATGGGCCGTAAAGGCCTTTAATCACTTTTACGTGATCTGTCAAATTTGAGGACTCTCGCCCCCCACGTCCTACACAAAATAAATCAAATTTTTGGCCGAACGGCCTTTAATTACTTTTACATGATTATGTAATATTGGGACTCTCGCCCCCCATGTAATTCGCAGCGAAAAATTTTTTTAGTCACATAGTTTTTATCCATTGGTGACATCGGGATAAAGTTTGATGGGGATCTATGTGTGCTCCGACCCCCCATTAACATAGACCAATTATGTAATACACCAAAAAATACATCACCTGTACACCGGGCGAATTCTCGCCATCGGTCCAGTCGTAAATTTGCTCGCAGTTTATATCTCCAAACAAATATTTACATCCATTGAGATCTTTGGAGAGGTAGGTCTTCTGAAGAGAGTCGACCAACTGGCTGCGACGAAAGCAAAACTTACTAAATCCGTTAGCCATCTTTTGTCTAAAAATAAAAAATAAATTATTACAAATAGAATGGTTAAGGCAGGTATTTCGCAGCGAAAAATTTGTTCTTATAGATATAATTCAAAGGAAACGAGTTGGACTATGTAACGAGTGGGACATAAGTTTTGAAAGGATCAGTAGCCAAAATCTCTTTGGAAATATAAGTATACTCGTTTAGGTCAGTATCTTTGAAATAACGCATAAATGCTTCGGCCCAAGCCAAACAAAGAAAGTTATGATGGGAAAACCGCCCGAATTGACTCTCCATCTGCATCCATTCACGAGCAGCGGGAATGGGTCGAGCCAATAAATTGAGCATTGACACGGCACCTGAAAATATATAAATAGTAGGGGGCCCGAAAATCTGAAGACATAATTTCTTTATTTTTCGGTTTTCTCTCCAAGGTTTCAGACCATTTATAGTTTCATTATACTTATATAATTTAAAATTTCCTACCTAATAATTTTACAAAAGCATTCTTTGACATTCTGCCAAAATGAATAATAATGCCGGGTCTGATAATATGTCCAGGTGAATGATTGGAATGATCTTTGCCAATGATAACAACGCGGCGAGTATAGGACTCATGATCACCACTGGTCTGGACTTGGATCGGGGTGAATAGTTGCTGTTGAAGATCAGTGCTCCATTCAGTTCCAATGCTCTCCTCACAATGTTGGATAAGGTCCTGAAAAATTTAAGTTAGTCAAGGGTCCGAAATTATCCCAGTTCGAACTGTTGATGACCTATAGATTTTAAATTATGACACGCCCACGCCCAAATCACGTGACGTCTAGGGGCAAGTCTGTAAAAATATAATCTAACCTTTAGTAGATTGACCAGATCAACCTGGTTACTGGTAGTTTGAAGGAAAACCAATTTTTGGGACGAAACAGGAACATTTGAAATGGATCCAACCGAATCTGAACCAAAGGCATTATTTAAATGACCATAATCATATCACTTACGGTTTTGGGGTCCAAATAATTCTGGTCGAACTTCATTGGGTAAAATTCCATATCTGCTGCGTGAATCGAGATAAGTGTGCTGTGGCTTGTCCGTATCCTTAGATGTAAATACACGATTTCCAGGAATGAGTGTCAATCGGGGTAATAATAAACTGGTGAATCCATAAAGTCCATAATAGTTCCCATCAATAAGCAAATTTTTTGCAAGACAGTGTTCACAATAATCACCCAATTTTGATAAATCGCCGCGATATTTGACACAGAACTGACCAATTCTCCCTAAGAAAAAATAATTAACTATTTAACCGGTAAATAATCAATGAAACTCACCTGAACGAACCATGTGGGGGCACTGAGCAGTTACGTTATGACGCTGTTCTACTTCATTTAACAGATCTAAGCAATAACCGGATTGTTCGGCCATGAGAGCCTTGCTTTCATAACCCATAGCCCCCCAAGAGGTTAGAATGTCTCGACTTCGAGTGGGAGCCCAGAATTCTTCGATAGTAATTGGGTCAAGGGTCAGATATTGTCCACCACCAGTTAATAAGGCACCAGGTTCTACACAGATATTAGAGCGCTATAAAAACGTTAGATAAGATCCAATGGTACTCATAATATAAATCCTTTAAGCACAAAAAACTTACGATGATAGTATTCTCGAATCCATGAGATAAGTTCAAAAAATTGATCCGAGTGGGCCTGAACTTATTGAAGTCAGGATAGACAGAGTAACTATTGCCCAAAGCATAATATCGCAGCGTTTTTGAAATTTGACCAGTAACAGGAGCCTTTTTAGTAGCTAAAAATAGCAATTATATGAGAATTAACAACCCTTTCATTTACCTAAGTTAGGATTGTCTCCAACAAAAGTTCGTCGTACAGTTATTTTTTCCCCCTTTTCGTTTGGATAGGGAAGAAAGTAATGGCCGTATTGGGCCCCGTTGGTAACCACACCGGTACGACCTTGATAATCAACACCTAACCCAACTCCCCAGGCGCTCATGGTCCGTAAATCGTCAGTTAAGGGATCTTTGTCGATCCGGTCACAATCAATAAGTTCGTGACGATGATTTGGTAATCGCAGCGGATGTTGAGTTCGGAAAAAGGCGGGAAAGTCACCAACCCAATTGCCGAGTTTTATATCGTAGGAATAATTACGATCAGAAGCCAATAAGTCCATCATCGTACTTAGATAACCAAAATCATCGGGAGAAAATTGAGACGAAATGGTCTCGTAATCTATAAGCTCTGTTATAGGGTTATTAATAATAAATAGAAAATCATAATGAGTTAACATTAGGCTATGTTTGGTATCAGAGGTCAACTGTTAACATAAATAACCCCTCCTTTAATGCTGGTGTATCGATATTCTAAATTATAATATGGCCGATCTTGAGTTCGGGGCCAGAAATGCTCGGTCTCTCTATGCTCCATAGACCTGTCATAATCGATACGAATCTTTTTACCCATTCTAAAAAATACTTTTTGGTTTCTCTCAAATTGTAATGAAACTAAAATTATCAGTTTCGCAGCGATATATTCAATTTTTTCTTTCTCTTAAAAATTGTGAACTTTCGTGAATATAACTGATGATTAATCAATTAATTTAGTCAACCGTGAATGAGTGGGCGGATGAAGCTCAACCAATGGAACAACTCGAAAAAGAGGTAGGTGTTTAAGCGCGGTAATCAAAATCAATGAGCCATAACACTAATTTTTCCCTTTAAATTTCCCTTCTCCTTCAGAATGAGTCATCAGATGAATTTTCTACTGAATCCAATCAAGATGACGAAGGAATGAGTTAATAGAAAAATCTTTTTAAGAGAATCCCGAGATCTTTTTTAAAAAATATTATCTCCAAATAGATGCGAAACAAATACGTATTCTTAAATTTAATGCAAAAATGCTGCGTGACACTGGATTCACAGCAGGATCAATTAAAAATTACCAATCTATTTACTTTAATTCATATGAAGAATGTGAAGAAGGACGAGCCAAAAAGAGAAAGTTAGTCAATGAAGTTGACGGAAGTATGCCAGTTGAAGGTCCACCTGAAAATGGAAACGATAATGAGGTCAGTCTCATAGTGACTAAAAATAATTAACCTATAACAACTTGAGATAGTCGTTTTCTTTCAGAAGAAAGCTTTGTCTTTGCCAATCTAAGTGGTATTTGTGTCATATAATTTCTTTGTTTAACCCTCCTACCATCCCACATCACCGACCTGCATAACGGGCACTTTCATTAGTGCCTAAAACTTGCAGAAGTGATAAAGATAAAAAACAACGAAATTATATAGCATATATACCCATAATTTGAAAAATATTGTATAAAACGTTATTTAAAAAATATTATTTAAAAAATATTGGTTGAATTTTTCTTTTTCCAAATTATAAATTTAGAACATCATATCATCCGCCGCTAATGTTGCAGAACTTCTTGACGCTGCAAAAAACCCAGTGCCGGCGCCAACGGCTGGACGGTTGAAGGTGGCAAAGAAGGGCAATGTGGAGACAGGATCCGTCTACAAAGCGACACGTTTGTGTGATACCCTTGAACCGGATGATGCGACAATGAAATCGTTCACGTTGGCCAATTTCAAGAAAACCTCGTCAGAGGCACAAATGAAATTCATGCTGCAAAAGATCTCTGATCTGATTATGTCGCAATTTGACAAAATGTTCATGCCTCTAACAACACAAGCGGATATGATTGCTTTCCTCATCAAGAATTTTCAAAAAGGGAATATTTTCGCAGCGGTAGATCATGCAATCTTCTTTGCTGAAGAAAACCAGGTTAGTAAACCCGCAAATTCAAGAATATTTCTAAATGTTCTTCAATAATTTCACTGTCTTTATTTGTTAAGATCATTTTGGAAAAGGTTGAGTCAAGAATGATCAAAGTACCGAAAAAGCGCCTTCAAATCTGGGCCAAGAAAATTGGCCTTCCAGAAAACGCAGAACTAATTACATCTGACAAGGCGAATCAATCAATCTCTCATGATGATGTGGCCGATGATACATCGGACAAATCGGAGGAAACTCTTGCACAAGGTACGTTTATGAGTTATTAAATAAAATTCAAAAATAAAAATTTCTGAAATTATGTACTTAAGTACCCGACATAATCCAAGAGGAAAATAATGGTGAAGAAAATCCAGAACCGCAATGGGTTACCATGTCTCAATTCATGGAGTTGACAACTAAGGTCGAAAATTATTTTGAAAAGTTGTTCGAGAGCCAAAGCAAATTGAATGACAAGTTCGCTGCGATGGAGATTGAAACCAGCTCATGCAGCAGCAAATTGGGTTTGGTTACTGAAACCTTGATTCCAGACCTGAAATCCAGAATCAAATCTCTCAAAAAATCGATCCCAACTGACTCAGCTATTCCAACGGCAAATAAAATGGCGGTGGAAAGCCTACGTGCGGGCCTAGAACGTGCCAGGGCAAAAATCGCTGTGATTGAAGCTACAAAACCGGAACAAAAATTCAAACTTTCCGATGGTGATGTAGCAACACTTTTTGGTAAGTTTAAACTCAACTTTATATTATGAAAAACCTGCAATTACGTAAATACTACCTTTAAATAGTACAATTTATTAAACTAAAGCTATAAATCAACTTTTCTTAAAATCTTTTCAGCCTCTGACAAGGCAAACGATTGGTTGAAAGAGAAGCTCCTTGCAAATTGTGCAACACCTGACATTCGTACAGCCATGAAAGAGGTCTCATTGGGAACTATGCGATCATTTCAACTCACAAATGCAAACTTCACAGATCAAATGAAGACCATGATCGCCTCCTGGGGCAAAAGTTTGGTTATCGCGGATCTGGAAAATATTTGCCAATCAAATGCCGATATGATTGTTCAAGAACTAAAAGAACAAATTCTTACAATCATTCCAGAGCCTGGGGAAATCTTGGTCAACGATGAGGGTCCAAAAATATCACCAGCCACCAAGCAGGCTCTTGTGTTGATGCAGCAACAAATCGGAGAAATATCTCAAAGTTGCAAAATTCAATCATTGGATTCTGCGTTTGAAATGATGATGCTACGATCAATATTTTCGGATCCTAAAAACGCTGCGAAAAAGGTTTTGGAATACTTGAAAATCTGGTCAGAAATTCGACCTGATAGAAAAGAGGAATTTGAAACTGCAGCAAAAAATGTGCTCAGCTTCCAAAGCACAAAGAGATATTTAACTCTTTTGGATTTTGATACTGCGTTGACAAGATCATTTGGTTCAGAAGCTTTGCAAGCCTTCCGCCAGCTTCAAACCGAGCTACAAACGGCAATGAACAGCTCAGCACATGAAATACGAATGGATCTTTCAGAGTAAGACAATAATTAATGAATAAGTTTTAAAATTATTTCAGCTCAAGTTTGACGGGCTGGAACCTTTCACAATGGAAGAAATACCGTTTTGTGCCACAAGCAACCTCGTCCAAAGTGGAAGTAGAAACCGAGTCAGAAGACACGGCAGCTAACACTACTGATGTAGACTCACCAGCTCAAAATGAGATGCAAATGCTCAAAGCTCAGATGCCAGAACTTTACAAAATGTTCCCGTCAAGATTCCAAGAATAAGAATCTTATTTTATCTAAAATTTCTTTTCGCTGCGATCTAAATTACAGTGTCGGGTTAAATTAAGGTCAAAATTATATTTCTTATTTTTTAACCAGGTTATATTCAGAATGCCTGATATAGTACGAGAATTAAGCGATTCAAACTTCTTTGACATGATCCAGACACGACTGGGTATTCAACATGCCGGTATTCGATGGCGCTTTCTGCTGCTGGGGTCACCCTGGGTTGACAGAGAGCAGTTAGAAGACAGCCTCATTGATGATGATTGCTTTAGAATTCCACTGTTTGCTATTCGCTACACTTGGAATGGGCTAGGTAAGTTTTTCAAATTCACAATACACTTATAAATGCTATATACAAAGATATAATACTTAAAATGTTAAGGCATGATATCGTCATATGACTTTGACTTTGCTGAACCATCATCATCAGCCGATATTGAGCAAAGAATCGCAAGATTCTCACCGGAAGGTATGGTCGAGAATCTGAAATTAAACGCAGCTTCATGGGATTCAATTCCAGGCCATGACCAATTTTATATTGGTCATGAAGATGGAGATGAAACAGAACCTCTTTCAATCCTTGAAAAATGGATAATTGAAAAAGCTGGAAGTACTTTTATGGGTGCAGAAAATCTGAAAAATGGTAAATAATTAAGAATAATCTTGAAACGTGAGTCATCATTTACTTTATACATAAATGATATACTTTAGGCGACAGCTGGATAATCAGAGCTCACCTTGATGTGGCAGACATGTTCCAATTGCGACCACAGACAACCTTTTTCGGTGTCGGGGCGGTGGCCACAAAATATTCCGAAGATTGGAGCAAAGGTACATATGGTTACCTGGATGTCATGGACAGAAACAACCATACAAAACTTCACGAGGAGGCAATCAATATGATTGAAACTCTCATTGATGCAAAATTGGAAGTCAGGTTTCCAAATCGCCGCTTCCAAGGAAACTGTGTCTTGTCTAGAATGGGCCGTCCTCTCCCATAATAATTTATTTTCTTATAAGCCCTTATTCCATATTTATTTTTTATAAAAAACTGCCATATATATGTCATAACCGTCACCTTACAATAGATTAAGGGCATTTTATTAACATAATCTACTACCTCATAATAAAACTTAAAATTATATTTCAGACAGTATGAAAACGGATAAATGCAAAAAGTGCAACGTTACTGGTTCCAACAGAGGCAGAGACACACGCCGCGAAATGACGGACGACTCTCCAATCTGTCCACAATTCGGACCGAAATTGGTTGGAATTGTAGATATGGGCGTGGACTCAATAATCGAAATTAAAGTGGCCAGATCCGGTGTCCCGGGTAATGGTGTTAGAACCGACTGGGTAAAGGAGATGCTTGATCACCATATTGGTCAGGACATTTGGGACCGAACCGCCCTGGAGACTCTAAGGTAAGCTAATCCGATAATAATGACTAATTTACCTTAATATGAAATTTTTTAGTCATCGCAAAATGAAAGCCTCCAAAGACTGGTTCGCTGCAAACGCAAAAACGGACGATAATGATCGTCTGGTCCCAATTGTGGACATCTTTGTCAACACAAAAGAGTTGGGAGGACTCAAAATCTTTCAACTTCTGGCAACGTTAATGAATGTGGACATCCCAATTGTCATTACCACCAGAACTTCTGACAAAATAGAAATAACCTTTATTTTGTATGGTAAATAATGTCCGATATAACCCTTATACTGTAAACGCTGCAAATTACTGCCATTAACTTATAAGGTGTCAAATAAATTAAAAATTAAAATAATTGTCTACAGACGCCAGTATGGTAAATAAGAGAATCTATACATTTAAACGTTAGAGGAGGATGACGTCATCGTTCTTGACAGATCACATGTCGTCACACCTGGTTAATCATCAAGTAACAAATTAGGTCACGAAAGGAAGTTTTTAGAAATCCCACCAACCATCCTCCGATCAACCACCTACACATAATCTAATCTTATCAGATTTTATTCAGATAGAATTAAACAGAGACTATTTGATTTCAAGAAAAGAACAAAATACCGCGGCGAAATTCGATTTAAATAACTCTCTCAAGTTTAGAATGAACGAACTCTGGCGGAAAAAATGCCAAATCGGTTTAGAGGAGCAAATTCTAATGAACCAAAAGCTCAAACTGGAAATTGACCAGTTCCAAATGGCATGGCAGTGCTGTGAACAAGGTGGTAATACCACTGAGAATGGAGCTTGTAGCTATGAATGGCAATCAAAGGTATAATAAATAATTCTTCTTTTACTTTATACATACAAGATTAGAAAATAATTTTTTAGAAATTATCGGCCATAGAAAATCAATTCAACATGGTTTTGGCTACGGTTATAATTTTCGCTGCTATCTCAACATTGTTGGCTATATTGTTTATTATCTGGTGCAAACGCTCACGAACCCCGTCCAACTGTAAAAGAACATGTACCTTTTGTGCATCGGCGATTTATCGCCCTCAAAAACCATCATCAATCTTGAAAAACAAAGATTCATCAAATTCAAAAGGTAACGAGCTGGACTATGATTACGCTGCGCCTAAGCTCTACATGGGAAACAATAAAAGAGACATTCCAAAACGTCCAGTTAAGAAACTTGACTTCCAAGAGCCATGCATTATCAATGAATAGAAAATCTTCACAGAGCTGGACGGACTTAAGCCGCGTCTTCCCAGCAAGTTAGTCAAGCTGCCTATAATATTATTCCTGCGCACACAGATAATAAAATCACGTGAAAAAATAAAAGTTTATTAAAATAATTGTAGAAAAACTAAGCTAAAAAACTAAATAATTTAGAGTGTACAGATTGTGAAAGAAAGGATTATCTTTTACCGCCGCGTTTATTTGCATCGAGATCAGGTTTGTAACGTGGTCCATCAGGATTATGAAAGCAATTCTTCCATTCATGATTGGCTCCTTCTCCGTGGAAATTACAATAAAAACCTATAGTGAATTTTATACGTTTTCCGCGGTAATCACAATAAAAACCTATATTGAATTTTACGAAAATACGGTGTCTATTACATTAATATTTACCATTATTTGAACGACTACCACTAGCACCTTGAGAGCTGGTACCAGTACTGGAATCACCAGACCGTCCATTGTCACCTTTAGACCAGCTTTTCTGGAAACCGCCGCGACCTCTTCCACCGCGACCTCTTCCACTGCGTCCTCTTCCACCGCGAGACCAAAATCCACGTCCGCGTCCACGACCACGTCCACCACGAAAACCGCCGCGTTGATCGCTAATGACTTTGTTGACCGACTTACCGGTGGAGCAGTCCACACATGGACTGTTCATAACAGCTTTGGTGACACCAGACATATGTCCGGCAAGCTGTTTTTGCAGCGAAGATTTATACTTGCTGCTAAATGTCAACATCAACTAAACATTAAGGTTTTAAAAAATTACATCATTACATAAACCGTGACACATGAGCCACGGATTAAATAATAATTTTTTATGAAACTTACCATATTCTCCGTGAGCTGTCTCTTCGACAGACTTCGTCCAGTTGAGGAGTTGAGCCGGTCGTAAAAGTCACCGACGGCTTCATCGGCCAAAATTGCTCGATCATGCTCAGGAGTACCTTAATGAATATTGAGTCATGATTGAATAAAAATAGTTGTCATAGTCTATATCGCTGCGCTAATATTATAGCTACTAATAATTTAGTATATTAAGATTTACCGGGATTGGATTCTCGAACGCGTGCTTTTGCCGACTTTCGTAAACGGCCAACAGCTCCAAGCAACGCAGCATAGTTCAAAGCAAGCATTGAGCTACCATCGAACATGGCCCAGACATCGCGCATACAATCAATGAACGGCTTCTCCATCGAGATACCCTCCATCCCAGGTAAAAAATGCATCAATCCACCCTGAATTGCATGAACAGCTGCTTTACCCATATTGAGACGATCTTCTAGTCTCTTTATCGCAGCATGACACTCATCAACCTCCTAAAATTCTTGTAAATACAATAAATTAAAGATAATTTTACCTTGCTGGCTCTGTTCCAAGCAGTCATAGCGACATCCATTTCCTTCTTCAAAGAAAGGGCTTTTTCTGCCATCTTGCGGGCTAATTCTGGAACGCCATTGTCCGGCCCAGAAAGGGTAACGTTAGTAACACTCTCGTTCAAGGTGTTAATAATCAATTTCTGAGCCTCGGTGGGGTGTCGAGCATTATCGGCTTCTCGAAACTGAGACATCAGTTCCTCGAATTCAAAATAACGTTCTTGCGCAGCGGTGTGTTCAGCCTCAGCATCCAGGGAACGTTTTTCCAAACGAGGTCTAGCCCTATTACGGGACTCCAATTGACGGCGATCATTCTCGTTAACAGCGGAAGTGGAACCCTTGTTGAGATGGGCAGGAACCTCCATGGTACCGATAGGTAGTTTTGTTTGAACTCGATATTGGCGGTTAGGGTCATAATCCATATCATGATTATCAGAATCCATTTCCTAAAGTAAATATTAAATGTTATAACAAAAATCTTAACCACTCACTTTGAATTGAATTGACCTCTTGAAAAATTAAAAAACTTAAAGTCCCTAATCTAATATAAGTGTGAGATATAAATGGATCTGAAATAATTTGAAATTTCAGATCTAGAACGGCCGACAAGTGACCAACCGACGGACAGCAGCGTGGGTGCATTTCGAACATTCAATAACCTCCCGAAATGATGACGCATAGGCACGGAGCTCGGTCAAAGCAAATCCTCGAAAATAAAGCCTGGTCTCGTGACATTCGCTGTAAGGGCGGAAATAAGGTAATTCCATTTCTTTCTTGGCACAGGGGGTGATACAGCAAGGATTTTTTCGGCAACCAATAACCTGGTAATGGGAAAAAATCTGATTAAAATCAGATTCCATCAAATCGCAATAGCCATGTATATGTCGCAGCATAATTAATTTTTTGCATCGTCGTGCAATATCCTTAATAAAGGGGTTAAATACTTAAAATGTGACTACTAAAAAATGATTTTCAGATGTTCCGAGCCATGGATCGTAGACGTCATATAACGAAAATGCGACAATCAATATTAAACATGGAAGACGAAAAAAGGAAGATCATAATGAATAAAAATAAATTAATAACCGAAAGAGACAGACTTAAAAAACTGGTTGATTGTAGATACAACTCAATGAAATTAGCTGCGCTTGTACTCTTCCAACAAGAATATGGTTATGCGGATATAATCCCGAAAATCACACCTTGCGAGGGCTGTGAGAAATGTTCAAATAAAGAAGTTGATTGCTTTCAAATAGAAGTAGAAAATGAAACCTAATGTTGCAAATTAATTAACTGTCTTTAAATCGCTGCCGTCTAAATAAATTTACCGTTCATACCTTTAAGAATGGAGCAGCCAATACTCTTGGAGGATAAGCATAGCAAATATCACCAGGTGAGAATTGATAAGACATGCCATCGACACCATAACTCTCGGAGTAAGGATATTCGCTGTAAAATCGAATTTTTGAATTAATCCGGTTTTCAGGACTAGCAAACAAATCCAAGTTAACTCCAAGTCGAGAAACTAATTTATTTGCAAAATTGGTTTTCAAGCGAGCAAATACATGTGTCAATACTCGACTTGGTTCGTCCGCCAATTGTTGATCAGTGGCAATCCATTTTAAAGTCAAATGAATGAAATTATCATGACAAAATCGACACAGCGTTGCCAGAATTCGGGCCAGGTGAATATCTTTGCTACCACGACCATTCCAACTAGCCACCACGGCCTCATTATCACAAAATACTAGAAGCCTCTTCCCATAGAATTTGGTTCCGTAAGACAGTATAGCGGTATGGATAACATAAGCTTCCTTTATATGAATAGGAAAAGGAGCAATCCATATAGGCATAGGAAATTGGCGAGGATCCAACACTCCACGAATTAAACAATTAGAACCTAATCCACCACCACTGGCGTCGGTATATAGTTCCAATGGGGCATCAAGATAAGAATGCGCAGCGGGTAACCAATTTCTACTCAACTTAACGTATTCTAACTGGCACCATAGGTGTAGCTCTTGCTCTAATTCATAATAATTGTCCAATTCACGGCGATACATAAGAACTTCTTCTGCACGAGGTCCTTCAAATCGTGAATAATGTTTTTTAATAGCTTCATTCATCTCGCGGGTATAAAACCCAAAATTAGTAGCTACAAGACACCAACTAATAATTTTTCCCCGAATCTTTTCCAGTAAATTCATATCTAACTGTATATCTTCAGGATTTTGTTTATTACCGCTGCGACTGTGCCCAGATGTAAATTGTCGAACGAGCCGTACCATCTTGTCATGCTTTTCAATAGGAACGGATATAGTTTCAGCAACAGTGTCGAAATCAAAGCCTAAAAAACGGCCTTTGGTAGAGGGTATAAAATCGCACTTAGTTCGAGAAATGAATCCGCCAAAAGCAACAAGTAAACAATAAAGTGAATAAACACCAATACCAGTCTCCCCATCCGCAAGAGGTCGCAGTAAACGATCGATAACGGCTCTATCGTCCAAATAAAGTAAGCACGGAACACCACGACGATTTAATGCTGATACAGCAATTCGATTTAAATTTTGAAATTTAGGTGGCGATACATGTATGCCAAAAGCCAAAGCACGATGAACAAGCAATAAGTCATGAAATTGAAGATGACAATATCGTTGACTATATTGATTAATATGAGCCTGTAAAAACCCTTGGTGATCATCAACGACACAAAAGCAGTCACCAGGTTTTAAAATTTGTAAGAAATCCGCAGCGGTATCAAGGACACAAGATGGCTTGGGAGTTGGAGCACATACGGTGAAAGGGCTTCCATCGATACAACATCGTGGTTTGTTTGGTTCGACAATCCAAGCCAAAATAGCTTCTACATGAGGATTTTCATCTTTCAGATCAAAATCACCTACAACGGTAACACAATTCTGTTCTATCCATTTCAATAAAGTAGAACATATAACATGCATATAGTTCAAGTTACTTCCACCGGTAGGATGATAAAAGAAGTCACGTTGTATTTTTTCAGATTCTTCGGATAATAATCGCGGCGTGAATCCACAAACGGAGTTCGGTCTGGTATTTTTAGATTTCGAATAATCCCTTTTGCCAAGCTGAGCAGCAGTGTATTCAGGTATAACAAGAGGTTTTGTGAATACTTTCATTAATCCCCGACGATTTTTTCGCCATACGCGGGCATCATTTTTCGGAACATGAGCCACGTGGGATATTAAATCAACACCATGCTTCAAACTTTCAGTAACCTCCCTTTTTAGGTCACTCTGATCATCACTAAAAGAAACATGAAATTATCAAAAGAATTTGTCAAAAGTAAGCTTACCTTAATTCAGCTATAAAAGGCGCCCAATATTTGTAGAATTGGGACCATAGACCACCGGTAAAATCCTCATTTACGCGGAAAATTAGGTCCTTAATGGAAGGATATCGGACGAGTCTTCGTTGATCAACCGGTAATGATTGATTACTTTTGTGAATATCCATCCAGTAGTGAAATTCGCAAGTCAAAACTTCACTTACATATTCCCACATAGAATGATTACTCCATTGACCATGTCTCAATCTTTCGCCGCGAGTTATCTTATCGTTTTCCGGAAAGCGATCACCAGAACGGACTGAATTAACCCAATTCAGCAAATAGTTCCTGGAAGTTTCCCCGCAGAAATTCTGAGCTCGAATTACACGAGGTCGCTTATCACGATTAACTTTCACATCCAAATGTTTCTGGCGCAAAAGCTGCGTCATTTGCTGTATCTCTTCCAAATTCCAATCGTATTCACGAGCGGGACCCCCCTTGCTATAGGGGAATCCATCCTTCAAATTTTGAATAACTTGGTCCTTAGTCTCTTCTGGATGACCAATAACGGGTTCCGTATCATCGCCACTATCACTATCTAGCGCCGCGAAGTGATTAAACTCTTCAATGTCATGTAAATCACGATAATATTGATCGGCTGATCCCATTTTTCAGATCTGAATCGCGAAGTTGGAATCAAATGCGATGAATATATGAACAAAAATAAGTCAATCCAGCAAATTATTAAAATGAAAGAATATCTCTTGGAATTCTCTTCTCTTTTGGATAAGCCGTTGGACAAATGGGGAATTTCTGAAATTATGTCGGCATGGGTGGCACTAGAAAACAGAGGAAATAGGCTACTAACCACACATGGATGGATGAATAAAATCAAGGACATGAAAGCGGCATTCGAATTGCTTAATATCCAAATAATGGATACATATGGCAAGGAAATACGGTTTCTAACACAACAGTATGTGAAAGAACGTATTGACAATGAAGATATGCCCCATGTGAAAAATTCGGCCAATCAACCACCATATTACATCTGGGCAGAGCTTACCAATGCCACTAAAGAAATAAATGAACATGTCAGTGAAGATAAAACGCTGCGACAATTTCAACTTCATGTTCTACTCACATGGTCTCTCTCAACTGGGGCAAGACTGTCGGAATTGATGCGCTTGAAGGTTTCAGACGTAGAATTGGTCAAAATGGATGTAAATTACATTAAGTTAACCATTAGACGGGGTAAAAGTAGCCGAGATGGCCGTAAGCCTATTTACTACAAATGTCTGGAAGAAAAAATAAAAAAGGATGTTTGCCCAATAAAGTCGTTCGAAAGGTATGCATCATTGATATTGCCTTCCAGAAAAGTTTTCGAGAAAAATGGAGACTTCATCTTTCCATTCAAAATGTCACCACTAAAAGACTTTCGCCGTCATGCAACAGTTAAAAACATAACGGATGGATGGAGAGAACTGTGCAAAGAATTGGACATTCGCAGCGATTTTACACCACAGGGTCATAGTGGTCATAAATGCTTGCTAAATACGGCATATATGATGCAATGCAGCAAGCAAGAGATAATGGATATCGCTAATTGGTCTTCAACACGATGCATGCAGGATTATGTGGAGGCCCCAAATCCGAATTCATTGAATGCAAGACTATCGACAATGACAATTGAAGAAATCGATGAAAAATGTCGCTATGCGAGACCATAAATATACATCATTAAAAATAAAATAGCCAAACCTCCTGTTCAACGCTGCCACTTACATCAATAAAACCTCCAAAATTATAACAAAAATATTCTTTATAAAGGAAAATAATCAGAGCGAGTACTCCAGTATGGTAAGAGATTGCTTATTGAGAGCAAGATCGCAGCGTTAAATGCTACACAATTCATCGAACGGAGAGAGTCTTCTGGGATTCTGCTAACCGTGTAGCTTGGAGGTTCTTATACCTTAATAAATAGATTGAAATAGTTCACTAAAAAAGTAGTATTACTCTAAGTAGCTACAAAAATAATTGAAAAATTATGGTCGGAGAGACTTAGAAAGTTTCTAGTTTCTTAGGAAAATTCAAAAAATTATTATTAAAAAAATCAGTCTTAAAATTTTCTGGAAACAAATTGTTTCCAGTTTTGGAAAGTTTGTTTCCACCTCTGGGACTTGCCCTTTGGGCTTCACCCATTGG
>SCLD01001886.1:0-19682 GCA_004367895.1 Oikopleura longicauda
TATTCGTTGGTTATAAGCCCGAATGTCCATTTCGATCGCTTCGTGTTTCTAAAAATGGAAGTTAAAGACATCCTGTTTACTCGTATTTTAAGGGATTTTTATTAAGGATGTATCAGTCTGGTAAACTGTTCCCGAACCCGATATGAAAACCTGCCTTAAATATTCCAGATTAACCCTTCTAAAACGACCTTTAACCGGAAAAGGAAGTGAAATAAGTTCCACGTTATGTAATTTTTACCAAAAATGTCCAATTTTTACAAATAAAAAACGGATAAGCCACAAAAAACAACCAATTTTGATGAAAATAGGATATTTTGGATGAAACTGCACAATTTTGACAAAGTAAGCTTGATCAAAAATGCCGAAAAATAACAAAAATTTTGAATGATTAACTCAAATCATCGATCAAAATATCGACAATCTTCACCGAAAATGCTCGGTTTTTATCAAATTAGTTGTTATTTCGAAATAGAAAAAAAATGAATCCTTAAAAAAGATGATTGGAACAAGCTATGAAAAAGAGAAAATTAAATCTGAAAATATTAAAAAACAAATACAGCCTAGTATGCCGGAAATACTAGCACTATGCCCCCCAAAATTGGTAAGTATATGTTATAAATCCTGCTTAATCAGCTGGTATGAGTAAAAAAGCTAGAATCAAACGATACAGGAAATTACAGTACAGCATACCCCCTAAAAAGAGACAGACCAATCATTTCACCGGAATCAATTAACGTCACAAAAGTACCGGTATGGTAATTAATGTATAGTTCAAATCTAAAACTCGTTAATTAATATATAGCTCAAATCTAAAACTCGTTAATTAAAATCAACAATATGTACAAATTATTCCGTCGATGACGCCATCAAACGCTGGAACAACTCCACAAAATGTACAAATTCTATCACATTTATGACGTCATCATCAACTATTAAATTATTCCATAAAATATACACTGCACAACAACTCCTCTAAAAACTGCGAATATAACGTCAAAATAAAACACAAAATAAAACTATAATATCATGTTAAGACATAAAGAGTCAGTGTTAGTACAATAAGCAGATCAGTGTCAGATGGGAATAAGTTATATTGAGGAGTTCATCATTGCGGAGAATCAAACATACTTAAACGTCTAAAAGTAAAATTAAGTCTAAAAAATGTTTATAGAAAAGAAAAATAATTCTAAGCCTAATATTACCTAGTTTCAGTGGAACTGAATGTCACTGGCCGTAGAATTGGATAGTGAAATTTACTGAAATATTTGGTGACGCATAAGTTCGCTAGACAGTATCGACCACAACAACCAGCACTACAAGTCTTCGGTGTTGTTAACAAAGGATAATGAGGATAGATAGTTTCTGGAGTTGGCCATCGTAAGAATAATCCAGAGTTAGTGCGACGAGCATGATTACAACGAGTAAGGTGTCGCATAATTGAATCAATACGGTTAACTAAAAAAGTCACGTTAAAATGACCAAAAAATTATAGTCACTCACCGATTAGTCGAATGGATTGAGAATAATTTTGTAAAATAACAATATCAACATCTTCATCTGGTAACACCAACTGTAAACGTAACTGGTCAGTCATTCGTTCGAGCAAAATGTTGATTGACATGATAAGATCGTAACTATCACAGTTGGATCGTAATGGACGTGTGAGTTCCCAAGATACTTGACCTACCATATCGGGCAAAATCAATACCAAAATTGAATCACCATTATTGAACATCACTATGTCGGAAGGCGTCATTCGATTATATTCTGTAAACAGCCCCCCAATCATGCGTTTTTTCTGTTCGGTTGAAAAACCAGTTGCAAAATAAACGCCCTTCTTGAGTTCTGTGACACCTCAAAAAATCGTATTAAATGTCCCAAAAGTCCCATGAAATCCTATATAAAAAATAGCCCAAAAATATACTAACCGCCACGTTCTCTGAACTGGCGTTCAGGGAACAAAGCATCAGGTTTTCTGCGATCAAACGCCCTCATCTCCAGAAAATAGGATGGATTCCCAGATAAATCCCCTAACTTGCTAGTTGGACGCCCAGATCGTGTATGTTTGAAACGAGCAACAACTGGAGACTGATTTCGTTTTGATAACCCTAAACGGGGACTGATATGACTGACATCCATTTTTGATCGTTTGGGTGTATGAAAAAATTCCTCATGAGAATTCATATCAGTGTTTTGAGTTTCTGGCAATGGACAACGTTTCGGAGTTATTATAGGTGAAAGGGTAGATATAGGTGAATGTTTCGTGGATGAAGAAGATGATGAAGCATTTTTTGATTCTAAAAAATTAAGTAGACATATACTTCCAAGGCTAAGCAGTTAAAATGATATCAAACATTAAAGCGCTTACTTGTAGAAAATGGGGAGGATGTTCGTGATTTCATACAACCAACATCTTGAGATGATAATGAATGTGTCAATTGAGTCGTTTTCATACTCTGCAATCCAGTGGTAGCCTCCATAACTTCGGTCTTAACGATTTGACTCATTAATCTTGGGTGACTTGAACTCTTTCTTATCATAGGAAGTGGAATCTTCATCTTCTTCAAATCAGTGGTTTGAGCTTTTATCTGTTGTTCAAACTAATAAAATATAATAAATCCACTTTTCTATCCGTCATATTAATAAATACCTTAGTTGCCAACTTCTGCACAGAGTTTGAACTTGACAATGACGCATTCGCAGAAACAATTGTTGGTTCCTAGAAATACTATGTAAAATCTGATACTACTAATTATTAATGAATAAACACTTGACTCACATTATTCTCAGAATCATCACTGGTCGATTTCGATGAATACTTGGCCATTATTTGATGTAATCGCTCACCTAAAAACATATTATTAATAAGGACTTCCGTAGGATCGATGGTGTAGTGGTTCGGTTCATGGTTGAATAACCTTTGCACTATTACATGACCCCAGGTTCGAATCTGGCCAATGACTGGATTTCTTAGCAAAAGATGGATCAAACGATCCATCTGAAAAAATGAATCATGAAATTGATGACATGAAACAAAAATTCCGAACGTCACAAAAAGACATACTCAGTGCAAAAGTAATCGAATTACTAGGCCTCATCCTTTTTATCCCTTTTATATTTAACTTACTTTGATCATTTGAATCGATTGCATTATCACTCCGTTCTAACTGAACAAAAGGCGGACTTGGACTTGTTATTATATGGCTGCTCACGTCGAACTCGGATGGCTCTGGTATACTTGATGGAGGTGAATCATCAATTCGAGATGATTTTAAAGTGGTTGATGTAGTGTTAATAGTAGTATTTGTATGATTACGGCGTCTTAACATTTCTTTTCTGGCCAACATTGCATTCCGCCCTGTAAACGGCGGTGACGCTGCCAATTCAGCTGTTAATTTATTCCATTCCACAACTGGACAATATGTTGATTTTGATTTCAAGTCAGTATCGAAGTTTATCAGTGGTTCAGGTGATGGAGGTTTTGCTTCCTGTGCAGCAATCAAAGTTGCTCGTAACGCCACTAAAGACTGGTGACTATCCCAAGCCATACTCGGTGTATCATCATCAATGGTGTTCATTGCTTCATACCCATGTGGTACTGTTACCGTTTCAAAGTGTCGTTCGTGTTCAGCAGCTTCGTCCGCAATATCTTTTCGTTTTTGTTCGTCTTCATCATACAGGATCTGTAATTCAACATCGCCTTCAATACCCAAACCCAAAGTCTCATCGAAAGACACGGATGCATCATTATTTGGCATTGCATGAGTACGTGGACGGGAGTTAGCAATGATACCACTAGCGGATACTCTATCCAAATCCAGCAGATCCACAGGTTTTGACCGTTTTGGAGGATTTCCAGGGCTCCCTGGACTAGTACGTGGTCGTTTTTCTCTTGGTGACTGGTTTAAATGAACATTTGTATTCAATTTCACGGTAGCACGTTTAAAATCAACAATGAGTAATACGGAGCATAAACTATGATCCGCAATCAACCTGCTAGACCATGTTGCACTTGCCAAGAAATAATAAGCTAAGCATCGAGGAGTTAATAATTCTTGAGACACCAACCAATCCCATAGTATTATACGAGATGCATCAGATGCCACAACATCAGTTGGTTTGTACTGAAAAATATATATAAAAAAAAAGTAAAAACCATTACACCTATCAAACATAAAAATCAATATTCCTACCCGCCATGGTTCATCATCATCTGTCATGGAAGACTTTGCCACCGCCCAAAAACGCTGTTGAGTTAATGGATTCCAAACGTGGTCATATTCATCTAGGATAATAGTAAAAATCGCTCAAAATTCATCCCTAATTATTACCATCAGTTGAAGTCGGCATCGGTTTTAGTAAAGCCTTCGGATCTTGAACACTAAATAGAACACGCATATTCATGCTATGCTCAGTGAACCAACTTCTATGAACATTGGCAATTAACATTGATGACGCCATACTGGTCTGATGTCTAAATATAAAAACGTCACTTAAAAGCATCAAAAAACAAAAATAAATATCTCTGGAATGACGTCAATTATTGAAAATTCTAATAATTCAATATAAAGCAATTGGCTCGATTTTATATTGGCAAGGAAGAGAATGTGGTAAAGTGGCTCACTTTCAAATTTTGAAGGTTCAGAGAGCAACAATTAAGAGAAATTACCTTAGTTGCTCTTTTTTCAATTCTATTTTTGCGTTTCGCTTGAAATCTGTCAAGGTTAATGAGCCATGATGGACCATTTTTGGACAATAAAAAATGAATTTGTCCCGATTTCTCTGTTTCGATCCAAAATATTTAGTATTAATACAGTTGATTGGCTGACTCGAATCATGACTCATTCCCCTCATCATGACTCATTTATTATAAATTATGAAAATGAATCTTCAGAGAAATTGTTTCGGAAGCCATGCGGCATTATGATGGTTATCAAGGATCACGTGACTCTCGTTCAGGAATTAATTTATAAACAAAATATGAAAATTTGTAATCAAAATCATGAGTCATATATAATCTATGTTATCTGTCATATAAATCAAATAAAGGTCGTCGTGACTATAACGGATCATCACGTGATAACGGTCGTTCCCGATCCCGAAGATCTCGATCTAGAACACCAGAAAGAAGACGTGGTCGAAATGATACTCGTTACCGATCACCAGATGAAAGAGATAATCGTTATGCAAAAAGCCGACCCTATTCTGAAGATTTGGACGCCCAATACAATTCAAGACCGCGTCACTCCGATGACCGGCGTACCGGAGATTCTAATCCCTCGCCTTGTAAGCACTATATTTTCTTACCATAATTTTAATATCAATATTCAAGTTGACTTGTTATCACATAATTCCAAAATATCAACCATAATTCTAGCCGAAGATAAACCACTCCAAGTAACCACTCGTTATTGTTGGGCCAACCCAAATTGGTACAGAATTGAACACTCCTCTTATCACAAAAGCAGACCACCACGTATGGAATACGTATTATTTGAAGGAACTGGCGATACTACTCGAGCTGAATACAACGACCGAAATAATTATCAGAATAAGAAAATTTATGACGAAATCTTTTATGTGGCAATTTCTGGAACCAAGAAAAGCACTTTGAACCATTGGCTTGAAGATGTCAACAGTCACTTTGATCGCGTCACTGTTCGAAGGATTAATGGTACTGAATTTCTTCACCCACACGAACTTTACGAAAATGAGCAAATTGAAGAAATAAAATTTATTGACATTGTGGAATCCTGGTTCTTCATTGGAAAAAATCTGGACCGTATTCAATACAGTGAACCAAAATACTGTTGGGCTCGACTTGAATGGGTGCTGTTTTCGTATATGTTAACTAGACATGGAGTTTCCAATCACCTCTCTTTGGATATACCAAATCTGCCAAATTTGGAAATGATTATGGAAAAATCTCTAGCCTTATTTCCAAAAGGAGCCAATGCCTTGGGTAATGTTATTCCACCTTTATCTTCATGTTTTCAAATGAAGTTAGATAATATCCGCCGAAAACACATTGATACATACAACTCTGATACTGGTTCTTCTGATATTATGATTGGTCCCCGTGAATACAAATTCAGGTATCATGATTGTGAGAATTCGGTTGCCAATGCTGTTAATCCATTTCGAAAGGATATGGCTGGTTATGCTCCAACTACATGTCAAGTTCGAAAACAAAAACTTATTGCTCAAATTCAAAAATGGGATGAAGACAATTTCAAAGGATACCTAGTCTGTTTTACGAAACAAGGTCGTATTTTTCAAGTTCGCGAATCTATGGAACCGTTATTACATCGTTGTCATCGTGGTTGTGATCGTGATTGTGAATATGTTGGTAGACCAATGATAAAGTTGATTCCGTATTGGTCGTGTTTATTTTTCTCAAGTCAAGGTACTGATACGATTGTTCTTCACTCTCTAGAAACGGAAGCTGCGCTTAAACACTTCAGAACGTTCAAATATCGGTTTGAACGGGATATCATACAAATCAAAGATCTCGGTACGGGTTCGGAAGTTAGAAAGAATGATCAAAGAATAATTTCATTGCAAGAAGCGTTATCAGAAAATCGATCCCATCGTTCTACCGCCCCAACTACAGCTCAAACATCTGCCTCTGATATGGTAAATCGGGAAAAAATTGTTGAACTTGAAACCAAAATGGAAAATCAGCGCGAAGTTATTGATAAACTGGAAAAAGCCAAACGTGATGATGCTGTTCGATTTGAAACTGAAAAGAAAGCGTTTCTAGTCCAAGTTGAAGCCCTTGCCACAAAAGCTGCTGAAAAACAATGTGCTGTCATCGCTACCCGTCAACAGAACTTTGAAGTCCAGTGTGAAACGGCGATGAAAAATAATACTTTGGGCATAATGAAAGTTGTTCAAAAAATGGATAATCAAATGAAAATTCAGAGTCAACAATTATCTCAACAACAACTACTTCAACGATTGCAGTTTACCATGAGTCAAAACCCAGTATTAGCTGCCAAAGCTCTAGGCCATCGATCAATCCAACAAGGTCTGAAACCAATTGCTGAAAATAAAGTTGAAGCTGCCATTAAAATCTTTGAGGACAACGAGGAGAAGATTGGTAAAAATAAAATCGCTATGTCTGAAGGAAACGCTTTAACCGACAACGTTTCTGTCTACGCTTCAAGAGGTGACTCTGCTATTGCACAAACGGTGAAATTGAATTCTAGTGTTGCTCCTGCTCTCGAATTAGATCCTGTATCTGAAATGTCTGAAACGGAAATTCAAACCTTTGTTCAAGCATCCGTTGACCAAGTTCAAGAAAATGAAAGTTTTAAGTGTAAAATTGGACTCGTATTTAAATCGCTTCCTGCCAAAATCGTAGCACCTGCACCTACTGAAGAACAAATGGAAGTTCAGGAACTAAAGCCAATTCAGGATACGGGATTTACTAACAAAAATTGTCATCTAAACAAACACATAAGCCCCCCCAAACCCCACCCTAAGATTACCCAACCAGAAAATTGCACAGGAAAAGATCAAAAACGGAGATTTGACCATTCCGAAGACGACTCAGATGATCGATCATTAAAATATCAACGACAAAGTGAATCACCATCTCAAATGGAATCATTCGAAAAAGAATTATTAGAACCTGAAGTTCGTTCTAGCCCCCTAGAATGCCCAATGTTAGCCGAATTTAACCTCCCACCACCGATGGAACCTACACATAATTCTTCCAATGAAACTTTGAACAATAGCAATGATACTGATACCACGCCTACGAATTTATCCCGGGCCGAAATCGGCCGTGTTGAAGACCCTTGCCCTAATCCAAATGATCTCGACCCTATTAACAACTTTATTGGTGCTCGACCAACTGGTAATGCCGTACTAGCTCCTAATATTCCAGAATCTGAAACAACGCCCTTTCATCAAACGTCAGTTGTTCAAATCAATCATGCTGACCCACGTGTGAAATTAGCCTCGTCTCCATCAACGATTCTAGATCTCCAATTATCAGGAATGACACGTGCCGAATGGGTTACTTCGCACATGGATGAACAAATCGTTAAAAGTCTACTCGATTTCAATTCCAAATCCAAATTAATCCGTTGGCGATCAAGATTTGTACAATACTGCCTCTTGACCAATTTTTCAGCTTTCATTTCATCTTTTATCAAAACGTATGATGTACCACAGGAATTAAGTGATGGACTTACTCGAGCATTAGTTATTGAAGCTAAAGCTATTGCAGTAAATATTCAAATTGCAATGGATAAGAAAATTGCATCATTTATTATCAATACAGTACTCAGTCCCCAATACGATGCTAATGGGGCCACATGGAATACTATGAAGAACTTTCAACCAATGCCCATTTCAACTGCAATGTTAAATCGTTATCTAGATCACATTCAAGCTCGCCTAGTTGCCGAAAATTCAAAAGTGGTGAAAATGATTGAAACTACAATGATGGTGGATTTGAATTCAGGGTTACTTAAATCAATAAGTGCTGTCATCCCAGCGTTCCACTCCTCTGACAATAACGAATCAGCTGATATGTTCCGGACATTTTGCCGACAATGGCTTGGACAAACGAATCTTCAAAATTATACGACCCAATCACAACCAATAACTTCTGAGCCTCAACTAACACAGCAACCCATTACCAGTTTTTTCTCGCAACCCACGTCCTCCTCTTCGGTAGGTGGCGATCCGTCTGATAAATATATAAATCCCGTTTTAAGCCCAAATCTTGATGACAAGTTAATCAAAAATACTTTTTTATCTTCTCCAAATATCGGAAGGGCTAGAACATCTGATTATCAAAATGACTATTTAATGGACCTACAAGATGACTTCGATTTTGATTATTTGTATAATCAAGAACTTAGTAATACTAGTATTGATAGTTTTGACATGCGCGAAATAAATAGTGTAGCTTATAATAATCGTCCATCTACATCAGAACATTATGTTCCCAAAGTAATTGATAATTTACAGTATGATGATATTATGAATCATACTTGGTCTTCTATCTCATCAGTTGATTCTAACATCAATATGGCACAAATAAGTTGCCCGTATGGTGATGGTTGTATTATTAGAGATCCAGATCACAATTCAGAATATGCCCATCCTGGTGATTTAAACTATCATAAAACTCCGTTACCCTTATGTGTTCTTAAACATACATGCCCCTTTCAAAATGACCCAATTCATTATTCGCGTTATAGACATGAATCAGATATCTCTAGCCCTAACAGTGTACCTGTATCTCCAATCAAATCTCCGCCCAAAATCCTCAATCCCCTTGCCCAACGATATGCCAACACTCGTCAATTTTACCCCAATATCAACACCGATGATACGTTTATGTTAGACGATAAACGTGACCGAGCCAAGTACAATTTTAAATTAAGGAATGAGATCATCCAAGCAGGTATTTTAGACAATCCAATGTTACCTATTGATGACCAAATGTTACCGAAAAAATTTGAAAATCGAAAACTTTTTAAACTTAGATCTGACAGTTTGAAAGCTCAAAAACGTCTCCGAGATCTCAAAAAAGATGCCAATTATCAAGTTCCTTTATACAATCCAGATGATCCCACCGAACGCATTCGTTATAAGTTACGACTCGAACACCATGAAAGAAAAAGAAGAAGAATGATGAATGTCAACAAAAATTATCTTCCCAGGAAAGAGCTTAATCAGTTAACCATTATTTATGTGAATCTTAATGACCCCGGTACTCAGCTTCGTACTCTCTGTGATGTATATCCATATGGAGACATTTTTGTAATTTCTGAAATGAATATGGACCGTAAACTATTTATGAGTCGGAAATTAACCCCTGTTCATCTTAAACCGTTTTGCCATAAAGGAGTTTCAGAAACTCATGGTGATTTAGTTAACCATAAAATATATTCGGGCATCTTAATAAACGAAAATAAAGGAATTCAAGCTGAAATTAAAAATGATGTCGTACCTTTTACATGTTTATATGTTAAGGTTCCTCAAAAAACAGGCACTCCATTCTGTTTCAATCTTGCAGGTTTCTATCGGTTTCATTGTGGTGCCAAAAGTCGGAATTTACGTTTACACACTCGTAAAGAAGTTCTAGATTATTTCCTGGATAAATTTCGAGATATAAGTAGCATTCAATTTAAAGTCCCTAGTCTTATTATTGGCGATGGTAATGCGTGCCTTTTTCACCCTAGAAAATCAGACGATAAAGCGTTCTGTAAGGAAATCCGCAATCGATTAGCTCAATATAAAGACGAAATTGGAACGCAAACGACAAATGTGAATGGACGATGGAAGAAAGAATCTACAATTGACTGGTGGTTACAGAAAGATATGCCGGTTGAAAAATTACGAATTGAATCAGGAAAAGATATCTTAAATAATGATGGACATAAAATCATAATTGGAACTTATAACATTGAGACCATTAAAACTACACGTCTGAAAACAATTAAAATGCGATATTACCCAGATAAAGATATCACTTTCAACAGAGCGATCGAGTTGTTTACTGAAAATGAAGCCAAACTTGAAGAACTTTTTGATCGGGAAAATCTGTACAGACTGAAATTAAAGGAAAATAACTCCTGGACTCCCCCTAGTGACGCTGGGAGTTATTGTGATAAAGTTATTAATTTATTGAATCAACTCGGTAATGAACTTGTTTTAGAGGAAGAAAAAACTATTGATTTGTCTCGACCAAAAAGAACGGTATCAGCAATAACCAAAGAATTAAAAAATCAGGTACAAGCTATGTCTAATGAACTTCGCCAAGACCACTTTATTCCATCTGAAACAGTCCAATATTTTAAAGAACTAAAAACCACATACCGACGGTTTCTTCAACGTGACCAACGAGCGGCATTTGCCATCGGCAAAAGTGATTTTGAAAAACTTGGTGATAGTGATATCTTTCACATTAATCGTAGGACTAATTCAGGAATGAGACTACAGCGCCTTCAAGAAGTCAACTTTGGACCGGATAGAATAGCCAAGGCATTTGTCGATTTACAGCATGAAGAAAAGATTGATATCCCAGAATCAGTACAGTTATGGAAAGAAATGGATCCGAAATTCGATTTATCAAAATGTGACCTTTTTATTCAAGGCGAGGATCGATCAAATTCTATCGTACATTTAATTTCTAAAATTAAGAGTAGAACTACAAGTCATAATTCGGTTTTATGTCGTGACTTGCTAGCTGGCCTACCTCGTAATTTAATAGGTCACCATCTCGTTCGTATAATACGGCTCTCAACTGAACTTGGCATTTATAACCCGGTTGGTAAAACCAACAAAATGATTAAATTGGTCAAAGGCGATAAAGACCCATCTAAAATTGAAAACTACCGTTGTCTCCAAATCCCACGCTTTTATTCAACCGTTATTGATGGTTGTTGGACCGCTAATTTTACGCGCTGGCTTTTAAAAAGGGAAGCTATAAGTCCCGAACAAAACGGATTTAGAACATTTTTTGGGTGTCACACTGCCATCACAAGTATTTTTGAAAGTCATAACAATCGCCCGTCCCAAATGAAAAGCCTCCTTTTATTCATAGATTTCCGAAATGCTTTTGGAACCCTAAATCATGAAATTTTGTGTACCCTTTTAAAGAAAATGTTAAGTCATGGTCTAAATCGTCTTGTCCGTGATCAGCTCACCAATAGATATGTCGTTGCCTATGAAAATGGGCTTCAAAGTGAACCATTCCTAATACCAAATGTTGGCGCCCCTCAGGGGTCCAATAATGGACCCCTATATTTTTTGTTATTTGCCGAGTTAATTATAGACATCTTAAAACAATTCCCAAACACTGTATCGATCCTCTTCGCAGATGATGTCTGCTTGAATGTGTACGCTAAGACCTTCGAAGAATCCAGAAAAATTGCCCAAAAAATTATGGAAGACTTTTCAGAACTCACAGAGAAAGTTGGAATCAAAATCAACCCAAACAAATGTCAGTTTATGCTTATAGGTGAGCCCCCTCATAAAAGTGAAAACCTTAAATATGTTTGGAATGGTGAAGTCCGTGAAGTTTCCCATTATAATGCTATTACTTATTTGGGTTTTCGATTTGATGCCATGTTTTCATTTCATGGTCAATTTGCTCATATAATGCGTCGGATATATGATTATAAACCTTTAATTCTAAACATAGTAAAAGCGGGAAATCGAAAAGAAATGACCAAATTATCGAGATCTTTAGTATACGGAGTATTAGAATATGGACTAGGTGCAATTCCAATCGGTTCCAATACAGATTATGGACGTATTAATTTAGCGATCGTAAGTATTGGAAGTGATATATTGAATATTTCGCGTAGTGGTCGTCATAGAGTAGAACAAGCTAGAGTATTTCAAGAATTAGGTTGGAAATCAGCAATTAATGTCCATCATTATAACATATTAAAGTTGTTAAATAAAACTATGGTTAATAATGAACCCAAAAATGTTGCCAAAACTATCCGCCATAACTTAGTTTACCAGTCCGACCAGAATGAATTTATTTGGCCAAAAGATGGTCACGTGTTAGAACCGGTGGTTCGAGAATTTCGTTGGCTCAAATATGACTATCCCAAGCTTAAGACCACCTGTACTGCCACGCGTTTGGATCTCTTTCCATACAACGCCATTTTATTACTCAATGATCTCCCAATTGATATCCGGCTCAATTTAGGAGACATTGAATTCGAATACCAGATCAAAGACATTTATTATACCAAATGCCAACATGCCTTATCACACACTGAGAAGACTTGCACGCAGTGTGTTAAAAAGGCGCTTTTTCTGAACCAAAACTTTCCTCGAAATCATAAAATCTATGATAGTCACTTTGATGCCTACAAAGACGGTCTATATTTCAATCTTAATACTCGTCAAGAATTAAACTGGTCCAGTATGTTCCAACACAGTCTTTTTTGTCAAAAATATCGGCTTACCGTTGTATCACAAACGTTGCGTAATTTACGACAAAGTCGTATAGTGCCTTGGACCGAAAAAATGAAAAAATATGCTTAATAAATTTTTAAGTGTGTCGAAATGCAGAATACCCTGAAATCAACCTCCAAATGGTCACTTATGATCCAGCTCAACAAAAAACAAGAAAAACACAGAATTGCGAAGAAATTTCACTTATGATGACGTCACCGGATTCGGATATAAATATCGTTCGACTCTTACCAGTTCATAATTGGATTGTAAACCGATGTCGACCCCAATCTCACCGAATTATTCCTCGCCTTCTGTCAACTCCTACATCTTTTGAACTTGCCCACATGCCACCCATTCCATTAGATATCAGCCGGATATTATCAAATGAAGACTGTTACCAAGATTTTATTCGGAGTTATTGTAAGAATCAGAATCAATATATCAGTCATCTTAAATCCCAAGGAATTCATGCTCAGTTATCAGATCCAGCCCCTCAAATGTTACATCAAGTTCAACTTTTATTTATCGATACAGCCAGATACAACGATATGACGCATACCACCTTACTGTCCTCTTATAAAATGGAAAGTGTTACTCAACTTGAACCAATCTCAAAGCATACCACCAGAATGAAATGGAATGAAACTGTCGAAGAAAAAGCATTTATTGAACAATGTAAAGTGGTTGATACAGTTGAACCAGAAGTTGCTGCTAAAATTCCCATGAAATTGGATTTTTATACTATTCCAAATGAATGGAAAATTTTCCAAAAATCTCGAGCTCGATGGTCCCGACCGTTATCCATTGGATGGCAACTTACAGAAAGCACCAAGTCGGTTAAAAGTTCACTCAATGAATGCATCGGCGATATATTGGATATCATCAAAAATGTGAAATCATCACTGGTAACAGAAAACACAGAAATTAAAAAATGGGAAGATCAATTTTTAGTATCACTCCAATCTCAAGTTCAAAATTTTGCTCAGTTACAACGTGAAAAGCTAACTTTTCATGATCTCGGACAGGACTCAAAATTGATTAACAAAAGGTGCCTTCCAATTTTGCATGGTATTTTTGGATCAGAAAATCGAGCTCTAAGAGTAAAAGAATTTACCGATATTTCAACCCAAGCCGATGACTGGGAATTTGAATGGAATGATACATGGTCTACATCTGAATCTCAAACGGAATAGTACAACACTAATTATAACATACTTTAGAACATGTATCATGGAAAAGGTCGTTTCGTTATATTCAAATCTGACAGTAAATGGCTCGAAGGTCAAATGGAATGGCCCAAACGATTAGGATGTCACCCACGTGACCATCAACTTATCCTGGGAATCGCAATTATTTGGAGACATATTCCATGGGATAAAATTACGGATTCGGAACTATGGAATAGAATTGATTCATCACTCGAAACTTTATGTGTCACCTGGCTTCAAATGAATTCGAATTTTACCCAAGTACCTCAAGTTCACCATCACACTATTTACTTACTAGCTGCAATTATTCGTCGAATTTGGATGGAAGGCTTTGATTTGAATCTTTTGCGTAGTTTTGATAAAATAATAATCAAAGCCTCAGCTGATATTGAAGAGTTGTCGATTCACGGATACCGAAAAGTTATTCATGTAAGATCTATGGTATCGTCGCGAACAGTTCGAATCAATTATCTTCAACGAAAAGTGCCAACCCCACTTTTTATTCTGAATTTCTACTGCCTAGACCGTGATGCAGCCACCATGAATGATCTTGCCACCATTTTATCCATTAAAAATCAAGGTGAAGAACAAATGAAGGAATAGTGCTTATAAAAAATGACCCAAATAATAAAATATAATTTATTGAAAAATAAAAACTAGTTGATAAAGTATATTCAATTAGGCAAACTCATTCGTAGGGTGTGTTCCAGGATATCGACGTCGATCAACGGGTGCATCCGAATTTGACTCCATTTCATATTTTGCAGTTGAATATGATGGCATACTTGAATCCAAATACAGGGATGAAAGTGAATAAATACGGGGACGTTGTAAGCATATTGGCAAAAGTTTAGTATATCGTGATTTCAATCTGAACCCTTCGAATGGTACTGTCACGTGATCCATATATCTTGCGGTCAAAATCATAAGAGTTTTTGCTAAAAACTAATAAATTGTGGTTCAACAGTTTTAATAACTAAGAACGTTAAACTTACGTGAAATTCGAAATTGAGTCAGATTCAGTATATCCTTGGATTTTTCATAAACTTGATTTGTTTGTACTAACTGTACCACTTCCCACAAATGAATAATAGTGCTCACGATTCCCATGTTCCATCTACAATCGTAGCTACATGCACATAGGTCAAGTTTGAAACATGATCGAAAGTCATCTCTAAGACTTTTATAATCTGAAAAAGGTAAAATAAAACATATTTAATTATTTGTATCAATAAATACAGTTATACTTACGACACTCTTCTTGAGCAACTGTTATCTTTCGACCCTCGATAATTACGGTAGCTGGTGGTCGTACAATTTCAATAAATAAAAGATCACGTAACAATCTCGTAATCCTATTCCAATATGTTATAAGCACTCGTCCAAGTTTCATCGAATCGACAACTGGCATGAAAATGAAGTGGTCCAAGAATATTTCTCCATCAATACCAAGGTCAAGGTCCTAGATGATAAATAATAAGCAGGTATATCTTTTAAGAACTACAATTACTTACGAAACAGTAATAATCCAATGCTCTTGCTAATGCCATTAAAATCGGTCGATGACTCCGTTGAAAATCCAACAGGTTGACCGGGGTCCAAGCTCGGCACCAATTAACGGATTCCGAATACTGTGATGGGCAAATTAATAATTTAAAGGTCATGGCCAGTGCCTTTGAAAGTCCCCGATCATTTCCACCCCCATGTCCGGCTAATCCGCTATTTAGGAGCATGTTGCAGCCCCCGAAATAACCATCTTCCGATACCAGACACTCGTTACCTGAATACATCAATTAGTGATCAATTCGAAATGAATCCCGTATAATGAAATTATGACAAATAACTTTATTATTTTCCACTTATCTAGGCCGAAAAGCCTTCAAACTACTCGGAGCTTTTTGTACCCCCTTATACCTAGCTGTATGTCTGCGTTATCTCAATTTTATGGTCAAATAAATTATAAAGTCTTACCACGAGTTATAATAGTAGCAATCTGTAAATGTTTCGGAATATCAGTTCTTATTCGACGTTGAGTTGGTTTTGAAGGATCATAAATATGTATTTTAACCTCACCTTCACCAAGAAATGCGTAATCATCATCATATGTTTCATCAGCAGGTAAAAATTTCAAGAAATTGACCACCAGAAAATTCATTTGTCGACATCTACTTACAAATTCGGGATGGAGATTACACTGAGCAGACTGCCTTACACACATAGACCATTTTGTTAGACTGTCTTCATAACACATGAAACATCGCAAGGAATTAATAATTTCGTTAAGAGTCCACTGAGTATTGTCAACTGATTTAATCAATAAGCTTGTATACGGACAAGAAATCAAAAGGTGAGCTAGAAAATATAGTTAAACTAAAGTTAGCTAAAATCATGTGATTCAAATAAAAAGCACGACGCACCTTGCATCATTTGGTGAAATAACATCCAGCATTGATGAGGCATACTACTTAGTAAAACTAAGATTTTTTCAATCATAGAAGCTGGAATTTCAATGGTATTACCAGAATAAACCCATGTTTGAAAAGGGCCTTCGTCATCAGTCTCCATGGTATTATAATCTTGATCGTATTGTCTCGCTGTCCAATTTTGTCCAACGGTTGAGCGGTTAGCCAATAAGCGGGTTACCGTAGCAGCAATTAATTCTAAAATACAGCTGTTAACACTCATTTCAAACCAATTTAACTTACCAAATATAATATTTGTTTTATGTAATGCATGGGAAGTCAACTGATATGGGATGAAAAGTGGCAAATTCTAAAAAACGACCGTTAAGCAAGCAATTTCGAGTTATTAGCTCACCTGGATTGTCACGAGTTTCTTCATTTCTTCACTGGTCATATCTGGCACCACCACTAAATTATCGCCTTGCAATCCCCATATCAATGGAATTCGACTAAAAAATTACATACTCAAGTGAAAAGTGACATTCAAAGTAAGTACCGGAGAGGAGGGAAGTAAATACATAGATTGGGCAAGGGCATAAACGTTTTTCTCAGACCATATAGACTTTCGCGTTTTTGAGTACATAATAATGAAAAAATTGGTTCTGAATCACTTAATGATGATTTCTTATCGTGCTGATAAATCCGAGTAGGAATAGCCACCACTAATTGTTCCCAAAGATCACGTGTTTTACTCCATAAAGGTAATATTTGTGCTTTGACCTTCATAAACTTATCGGATGAGCAAGGAAATCGTCGTAATAGTTGAGCAGTGTTACCTTAATTCCGACTGTATATGACTTATGAATACAAAAATAACATACCAGAAAGTGCCCACAAACATTCACAGTTTGTAATATTGTAACCAGTCGGCATCATATTTTGTCCAAAAGTATACAAATCACATGCAAACATAGCCAATCGTCTTTTCAGTTCTATTAGGGTTGAATTTGTGGTCTGAACATGTAAAACATCCCATTCATCGGACTCAGTCGAAATGAACAATGAGAATAGCAGCATAGTGTAGTAGATCATCTGAAATACTCATTAGGAAAATGTGTAATTATCAAAACCTACCATAGCCCTTGTAGTACACTTATTTGGTCCTTCATAAGTTAATATTTCTTCAATCCAGGCCATAGAGGGTACTTGAATTAAATCTCGAATAGCAACACGTGATATAAAAGGATTTAACTTGGAAACATCATTTTCAGGCACTGGACGTTCAGTGGAACTTTCATAGGATTCGGTCTCTTCTGGTACACGAGGTATAGGTGGTAACGTAGGTGAACCATCAATATTCGTATCAATAATGACATAAGAAGGCAATGATGCCACAGAACCATCTGGTGTAGCAACTGAAATATTCTCCTCCAACACATTTTTCGGTTCAACCTATAAATATACATTCAACTGTTAGGAGAGTTAGTGTAATGGTCAAGGCTTCGACTTTAACAATCGAAGGGCCTAGGTTCGAACCCCACTTAACGCCGCCTCTTTAAATCAGTTTCCGTCGTCTATCATGTCAGTCAATGTATAAACTCAAAACCTTCTAACTCTCATTTTGAACTGAAACAAAATACTTACAGTATACATCATTGTTGGTGCGCCAGTTGAATCGACTCCAATAACTAAGGGTGTCGTAGTTATATCCACATTTTCCGAATTCTCCAAATTTTCCTCGAATTCATTAGAAACATGCTAAAAAATATGAATCACCTAATTATACAAAAAACGCTGAAAACTTACTGATGGTACAAATGATGGTCTAGGGAATTCACTCGGAACTGTCTCTAGAATCTCTAAATTTCGTTGTATAAGAGGGCGCAATACATTTGAGTTCGACTCATCAGCTGGATCTATTATAGGTTCTGGACCATGTAAATCACTAAAAAATACGTGAATCACTAGTAAATCATTAAAAGAGCTAATTACTTCGGCACCAAGTTCACTCCTGGATATATGGTGGTCACCACCGGAGGGGAGGGTACCACCACCACAGTAGTATCAGCTTCAGATGACGTCATAGAATGGGTAGTTAGTAAGACACTCATATCAGTAGTCTCAACAACCACGTCCTCAATCATTGGTCTTGCTCTCATTTCAGCCAAAACAAACAGCGGTAAATGACTCCCATGTTCAATAGTTGTAGGTAACACCATTACCGTCTCAGGGTCAACCGATAAGTTTGTCAGGGCAGACCCACTTTGATCTTTATCTTCAGTCTCCATCCTATGTATATGTTAAAAAACCTCTCAAAAAATACACTCCCTTACCACAAAAATTAAAAAATTTTTTGGACTGAAGAAATTTTCTGAAAAAATCATCCTTAGAATAACAATCTAGAATAATTAAACTTCAGTACCCGATATGCAAGCAGCTGGATCACCAAAACCATCAATTTCACCGCAGCACCGTTCTAGAATTCTTATCCATGTCCATAATGCCTTACCAAGAATTCTTTGGCGATGTAACAAAGAAGATGATAATGCCACTTTATATGATCTTGTTCAATATGCTAAAAAGGGGTTGGATATTGGAGAGCATGCTACACTTCAACGTCAACCTGACAATCTGGAATTTCATAAATGGATGCAATGGTGTTCACTACTAACTTTCTTGATCAATCGCGATGCCTCACCCAAAATACTCACAATTCTCAGGTCTGCCATAGATAGAGTGCAAGTCATGTACAGTAATATTTTATTTCCAGTTTCATTGTCAACAGATAATGGAACATCCTAGTAACAATAGTTACTTCATTATAGTATCCATGGACAAGTAAACGTACAAGTGAACTTGACCAGTAGGTGTCGAAGAAATCAATATCGGACAACTCGACGTCGCGTAGATTTCGTTAAGGTGGCATCAAATAGATAGTTGCAGCAACAAAAACCTTTTAACTGTAACCTTCTGTTAAATAGTCTTTTTTAATTTTCCTGTAAAATAAAAGCAAACTGTAATGAAAAAAAATCTAATCAGTTTTGCTCGTGTATGTAAATTTTAGTACAGATTCGAGTACGTATTTAGTATTTTTAAATGAGTGTGAGAGATGTGTCGTCTTGAATTA
>SCLD01001997.1:0-19668 GCA_004367895.1 Oikopleura longicauda
AATTAGCTACGTAAAATAATCACCGATTATGTCGGAGCGCCATTTGAGAATTCTAGATTCTTGGCGAAATTTCAAAAAATTATTATTCAATTTCAGTCTAATTTAATTCTGGAAACAAATGTTTCCATTTATTTATTAGAAAGTTCCTCACCCCTTGGGTTTCACCCTCTGGGTTTACCCTTTGGGTTCGAAAATTTCCGGTACTACGTACCATGGTACCCGTTTGGGTCTGTCAAAGGAACTTATAGTTATTTTTGGTAAATTCAGTAATTTTGCAGCGCTGAAGAGTTAAAAAACCAAAAATAAAGGCCAAATAAAAGGTAAATGGGAGAAAATCTCCTCAGTTCTCAGGGATTGTCACCGCTGGAAGCATGTGAGACCCTCTGGCCAACCTAATGCGAAAAAATAATAGCCTCTTAGGAAGAACTAAATGAAGGACCGCTGAGATTCACGTCTTATCATAAAAATACAAGATTTCGGTGAAATGTCTTGGTGTTTTATTGCAGCGTAAATAATTGATAGCCTAATAATCTTTTTCAGTAAAAGAATGAGTCAGATTAAGCCCGTGGGCATGTTTGTCGAGTCCAAGATTCAGCCCGAGCAAAAGACCGCCGGCTAACAGTCGAGTGTGGTCATCCAAATCTTCAATGGTAACGTCAGTTGAGAAAAGCTCGACGATTTCAGCTATGCCAAGTCCGTGATCAGCAGAACTTGGGTAAATACCGTCTTGTACATCACCAGATAGACTCAGCTTTCGCCCAAGAATGCCTATAATAGATATCTTAGAAAAGGTAACTAATAAGAGCTGATTTAAAAGATTTTACGTACGTTTTAACCCCAAGTGGAATGTTTTCAGGCTTGACGCAGAGACAATAGGTGCTTGGAGATCACTCAACAGTTGTTCATCATCGGAGGCGACCTTCGCAGCGATAAGCTTCTCCGGATCTTGTTCGATTTCCTGCTCACTAAAAGAATTTTATCACAACTTTGCTGCAAATTCTAACAATAAAATTTAAATATTTAAATATACGTACGAAAATTGTTTCTCCGCAATGGTATCGCTAGATTGAGAGCAGTCCAGATAGGTGTGGCAGTTAAACTAAATATAGTTTAGAGTATTTATATATGGGCCAATTGGCCCTTTATAAAAATTACTACTTAAATATTATGTTGATTCATTTGACAAGCGTCGCTTGTGAATAGACTTTGTAAGATCAGTTCAGATAAAGTTCATCGTTTTGGTAAATGATAAACTGAGTCTGGGTGATTATGAAGGGAACAGATTTATGGTTCTAGTCAAAAACGCAGCATTTTTTACGTACCTGCCATCCGGAACTGTCGCGATCACGTTTGACGCGAAGGTATTCGTCAGTATCAATAACACGGCCATTCAAAGTCTCTTTCTTCCGTATCGGGCGAGGAAGAGGCCATAACTTAAAATAAAATTAATAATTTTCCCATTTTTTTATAGGATGGGGAGTTGAAAATACCTGAAAATATTGTACAATTTGTTGGCCAGAATAAAGATTTACGTATAATGTATTGCCACAAACACGCTCGCTGTGAGACGGATACAAATTTTGAAAATGTACACTAATCTTTCGAGGATTCTTGCGATCGATAACATGGTCGTCAAAATGTAAACCGAGCATTTGATTCTTAAAAGAAAATTAAAATATCGGAATAAGAAAGCAGAATAAATATACTCACTCTTTTCTTAATCTGGGTGGTTACCAGTGAAAATTTTTCCTGTTCATCATCTCTTGGCCCATTTTCGTAATAATTATCGATTTCTGAGTAAATTTCGATTTTGCGGCGTAAACTACCAGGTACTTCGTTTCGTTCGGGACAGGATTGAAATCTTGCCACGCTGCTTTTATCGCCAGGCAATGGTTCAAAAGCTAAAATTAGGATTGAGCAAAAAACCATTTGGTAAATAGTGATCAATTTCATTAAGGTTAACATTATATATTTACCAATATAAGCCTGTCGTCGACGACTACTTAAACTAAGCTTGGTCGTGCGATTTTTCTCGAGTCGAAATGGAGTCGTCATGTTGGAACGATCAGTGATTTTATATGATAAATCAGCTCGAACAGGATCGCAATAAATTCGACTAATGGTGGAAGGATCATCGGTAGATAAAGCAGGTTGAAGTGTTTGTAGTTCGTGGTCACGATTATCAGTGGGCCATAAAGCGTTGGTCAAGCCAAAACGGTGACTTTCGTGCTGAATAGGAGCACCATACTCATTTGGTAACATATCGCCGCGACGTTTGGATGCAAAAACGGAAGGACGTTGGAATTCTTCATTCGAAGACCGAACTGCTGTACCTTGATATTGGAAGCTCTTGGCGGGAAGCCCAGGGTTGAAGATGGCGGGTGGAGCGACAGCACCCATAGGTGATGGGTTAGACCGAGGGGTCATTCGTAAAGTGCCCGTCTTGGAACTATTATTAAAAAAGGTGGTAGCGGGATGAAATTTTTGGACTACAAAATTTTTTGTAGTATATTTATGCCCAGCCTTTGAAGCATCCAGTAATTGCTTATCGCTCAATTTGTGTGTAGGGGTGAGCATGGATTCTGTCACAGTTGGACTGGTGTCCTCGTTCTCATCTTCAAACATGCCAGAATCAGGTAACAAAATCTCCTCAGTTGGGGGTAAGTGACCGACTTAAAATAATGGTAAATATAATTTATATACAGAATTATGCCATTTGGCCAAAAAAATGCTCCCATCTGGGAATTGATCAGGCCACTAGGCTGACCTGTAAGACATGATGTGAAAATAATCAAGCTCCGCTTTGGTCTTTGTTCAAATTGAAACTTGGAAATAAAGATATAATGAACAAAGGGAAAAATAATTATAATCACACCAGTCTTTATGGTTTAGCTAAAATAACCTTTTAGAAGGGTTGAATTGGTCGAATCTCGAGCACTCTGCATTAGAAGACGGCCTCGCCCACGAGCCTGTAATCGCCCTCGCAGCGTCTGGTTGAAAACAGGAGCCAACACGGGTCGGTCGAGTTGAATTTTCTCCTCCACTTGACTAGGTTTCACCTCATCGTTCTGTTTTTGAATCCTCTGTAACTCCTGCAAACGCTCTTTTTCTCGAATATCTCCGCAAATATCGTGTGACATAGTCTGAAAATTGAAAATTGAAATTTAAGTATTTGCTCCTTGCTAAAAGGAGTACGTTATCCTTGTTTAACTAAAGGCAGGATAGGAATAGGGCAGCGTTTAGAATTCAAAACTGCTAAGGAATATTTCGGTCAGGATAGGAACCGTTGAAGCACTGAGGCTAGGTTGGCATGTACATTGATGTGTACGTTGTACAAGCGAGCGGCAAAAATTTGAAGTGGTGTGGGTGAGCGCATATAACACCATGGATTTTGAACAGTAGCATAAGTAACAGTAGGTATACTGAAAAATGAAGTTAAACAGCGTACACGCAAATTGAAAAAAATATGAAGAAAAAGAGTCCAAGTAAGGACGTAGCAAGGAAAAAACCACCAATCTCTGAACCGTTACAAGCGCGGGTGGAAAGGAAAAAGCAATCGTCCAATACAAGCTCGAGAAGGCCTGTACTATCGTTTTCGGACGGTGGAGAAGCGGGTGGCACCTCTGAACTCTTAATTATTTAAAATTATTTTAATACCTATAAACATAATAAATGGCACCGTCATCGTAGAACGTACTGGTGGAATTTTGACTCATTACATCGTCGGTCACTTCGTCGATGGAGGGTTGTTCTTCTATCAAAGTTTCTTCGCGGCGGGTTCTCATGCTCGTAGTTTCATAACGAGTACGGCTCTCCTCGGAAATGGGGGGACCAGTAGCCAAATTATCTAAAAGAGATTAATTTTAATAAAGAAATTAAGTCTTTAATCATGATAAATAGAATTGAAAATAACCTGATCTTTTAGAGCGATAAACCATCGAGTATGTAGGCAAAGACTGTCCATTGGAATGGGTGGTGACCTCGGTGGGAGCACTCTCAATGCAGCGATCGCGGGCAGGTAACTCCAAGTCGTTATACAACTCATCATTAAAAAAAGTTGTCTTTTTCTTATAATATCTGCGCTGCTGATATAATCCAATTGATACAGCGGCAATGAGAAAAACCAGAAAACCAATGCCCAAACCCAGATAAGCGTAGAATTGATAATCATCGCAATCAACCATCCCAGGCTGAAATAAATTGTCAGTAGTATTATTAAGTGAGTTCAACTCAAAAGAACATTAAAATACTTAGAATGTTATAGGAAATTCTTCTTAACATTTTGCACCGGCCTAGTAATATTAATTTTTTGGCACGATAACTATACTCATGAAGTTTGGATAAACTCTCTAAACAATCAAAAAAGGCGCTGCGATTGTGACCTAGCTACATTCATGAAAAAACCTTTATAAAAACTTTTTACATCCCAACACAAAGTCTAAATAGACTTAAAATAATTCCCCGTTAGTAATGAGATAGTTGAAATCACCTGGCTAACTTCGGTTTCCAACAAAATGCGTAACAATTGCTGACGGATGGAAGTACTGTGGCGATCATTGGTTCCACGTTGAAAGTCAGCTGACAAGTAAATAAGCTGGCTCATGGAATGATGTTTGCCAAATCTTGTCATGCACTAAAAAATCAAATATAATAGTAATAAATAATCACTGAGTAGGACTACCTGAACAGTGGAACCATTTTCACCATCGGTCCAACCATAAACGTTATCGCAGCGAAAATCTCCAAAGAGGATAGAACATCCGTTGGTTTTGGTATCGACAAAAATTTTCTTGAGGCGCTCAAGCAAATCATCTCGCAAGAAACAATACTTGCTGAAACCGTTAGCCATGTTAACTGTCTATAAAGAGATTGTTATAGCACAATTTTGAAATGGGCAGTAAATTTAGAATAATCAGTATTCGAAAGGCAGCGTTAGATATATGTTTTAAAGGGATCCTCACTTAGGAGCACCTTAGTAATATATTTATACAGATCAAGATCGAAGTCTTGGAAATATTTTAGGCACAATTCGGTCCAAGATAATGCAAGCATATTGTGGTGGCTATATCGTCCGAATTGAGCTTCCATCTGTAGCCATTCCCGAATAGATGGAATTGGGCGGGTGATCAGATTGATAATAGATACCATACCTACAACAGTTCATTTATATCTAGTCAAAAGATATTACTAGAATAACTAACCTAATAAGCGTAGAAATCCGTTACAAGACATACGTCCGAAATGAATAACGACCCCAGGTCGAACAATGTGACCAGGAGAGTGATTAACTTCTTTATCACCAACGACAACAACGCGGCGGGTGTAACATTCATGATCTCCACTTGTCCGTACTTGAACGTTTTGAAATATACTCTGTTCGAGATTCTCAGTCCAAGTTATGCCCACATTTTCTTCGCAGGATTGTATCATGGCCTATAAAAGGGAATTTTAAAGGAAGAATGAAATCTTCTTTCGAACAACTTAATTCGGGGAATCGAAGGATTAGAAAAATAACCAAAAATGTTTTAGAACATTCATTACTGCGTAGGTGAAACAACCAATAAGATTGAAAATGGGGGAGATCACGTGACCCCGGCGGGCAAGTTTGAAATATTTTAGACAAACCTTTAGTAAATTGACCAGGTCTATTTGACTACTGGTTTTTTGGACGAAGCAAATCTTCTGATTGGCAATTTGAACACGTGAGATGGAACCAACTGACGCTGAAATGACGGTAGGTATAGTCAACGTGATTGAAACTCTTACCTAGCTTGGATGTAAATAATTTGGGGTGAGTTTCGGCGGGTAGAATTCCGTATCGAGTTCTAGAGTCGAGATAATTGTATAAAGGCTTCTCTTCGTCGGCTCGGAAAGTTTGATTTCCGGGGACAAGTGTTAATCGGGGCAACAAATGACATGAAAATCCATATAATCCTGCATGGGGTGCATCGATCAGGGTGTTCTTTGCGCTGCAATGCTCACAATTGTCTGCCAATTTTGATAAATCGCCGCGAAATTTAGGACAAAATTGACCACTTCGGCCTACAAATTCATTATAAATCCGTAATAGATTATAATTCTACTAAGTTAAGGTTGATAACAAATGAATAATACCTTGTCGAACTTGATGAGGGCACTGTAAAGTAACATTGTGTCGTTGTTCAACTTCGTTGATCAGATCCAGACAGTACCCAGAATTCTCAGCCATCAGATACTTGGACTCATAACACATATTACCCCAAGCGGCCAAAACGTCCTGGCTTCGGTTCGGTGCCCAAAAATCTTGATCACCGGTTGGATCCAGTGTTAAAAAATCAACACAAGGGGTCAATAGAGCGCCAGGTTCTACGCAAATATTAGCTCGCTTAAGAAATTAGTAAAAATACGGTACATAGATACCTTGAACTTACAATTATTGTGTTCTCAATTCCATGAGATAAATTCAAAGTGTTAATTCGGGTAGGTCGGAAGTGATTGAATTGAGGTTCAACAGAATAACCACTGTCAAGCGTATAATATCGCAGCATGTGGGAAGTTTGACCAGTGACGGGGGCACGGCGAGTGGCTTAACGAGTTAAAATTATTCACTATAATATTAAATTGAATATACCTTTAGATGGAGTGCTCCCCACAAATTGACGCTTAACAGTAACTTTGGAGCCATGGTGATCAGTCTGGGGGAGGTAATAATTACTATATCTAGCAGTGTTGGTAACGACACCAATCTGACCTCTGTAATCAACTCCTTTTCCGACACCCCAAGCGGACATCGTCCGTATATCATCCTTTAAGGGGTCCTTATCAATTTTCTCGCAGTCGATAATTTCGTGACGGTAATTCGGCAAGCGCAGCGGGCAGTGTGATCTGAAAAATGCAGGAAAATCTCCAACCCAATTGCCAATATTGAGATTATAAGCATAATGACGGTCGTGGGCTAGTTGGTCCAATAATGTACTAAGATACTGGAACTCATCCTTAGGGAAATCTTCAGAAATCGTGCTATAATCAATCAGGTCTGCAAATAGGGTTGTTATAAAACAAAATGAACTAGGCTGACCAATAAGTGTATTGTCATAAAACCCTTTCCTTGTAATGAGGTGTAATTATGCTCTAAATCATAATATGGGCGCTCTTCGGGAGTGCTCCAGCGATTTTCCATCTCATGAGTAGAAATAGTACGATCATATTCAATCCGCAAGTTTTTCCAAATTTTCATTCTAAATAAACCAATATTAGAATCAAATAATTAATTTTCTCTAATGCTGCGACAGTTTTTCAGAAACATATTCAAATTTAAATAAAGTAAAAATTTTCCTATAATACAGCGACAGTTATAAAATATTAGAAATGCAAAACGGGTTAATCTTTCTCTAGGGCAATCATGGTCTGAATAATTATTCATTTAGCCGGTGATTGGAAATGAAGAAGATTCCAATCCTCCAATCAGAGAGGAGGAAACAAAGGTAGGCGTAATCATTGAAGGGAGACGGATTGTGTGAACTCATCCGCATAGCCTACGTAAATTCAGTGAGTCATGACGATATCGATTAGGCAATGACTCACGCATGACGAATAATGCTAATCTATGAGAAATATTATTATGTAAATATAACGCTGTATTAAGAATGAATCCACTGATGAATTCTCAACTGAAACTGAATCCGATCAGAGTAAGGAAGGAATGAGTCATCAAAAATTTTTTAATATGCAGCATTTTGACCAATTTTCATTTCGTGAAAGATTTGGTACAATTAGCAGTCCTGAAACGGGCAACCCGTTTATTAATAAACACTAAATCCGGAAGGGTACCGGGACAATTTAGACCGTTTCAGCTAGAATGTTTTGACTCAAATATAGAATCTGACTGCGAAGAAGGACGGGCACGAGCCAAAAAACGGAAAAATGTCCAAATGGACGCCAGTATGCCCTCTGGAGAACAAGAGCCTTCATCCGAAGGAAATGAGGTATTTTCTAAACCTACGCAGTTATATTTAGGAGGTCCTTTAATTAAAGAATTTCTTTCAATTTTGCTACTAAAATGAGGTATTTTCTGAACCTACACAATTTTATGACCCTTAGGGGTCCTTTATTAAAGGGTTTTCTTTCAATTTTTCATTGAGTTACTTATTACTGTCATAAAAAGGTCAGTATCTTCAAGTGTTAACCCACCAACCAACCCACAACTCCACCTACATAACAGATGCTTTCATTAGCATCTAAATCTTGTAATGGAGACGTGAAATGGGAAGATATTGATTGAAGTATACACAGTTAAAATCATAAAAAATAATAATTTTGACTAAATTTTTCTTAAAATTTTTTATCCTACTTAAGAATTATCCCACTTAAGAATTATCCTAGAATGTGATGTCAACCGCAGCAACGGTAAAAGGCATTTTGGACAAGGCAAATCAACCAGGTCCTTCTGAAGGAGTGAACCGTCTGGTTGTAGCAAAGAAGGGATGTGTGGAGAAAGGTTCAGTCTATAAAGCAACAAGGCTTTGTGACACTCTAGAACCAGAGGATCCAGGCATGAAAACCTTCAACCTTGCCAACTTCAAAAAGACAACTACGAATGCTCAAATGAAGTTCATGCTTCAGAAAGTGTCGGATTTGATTATGTCACAATTTGACAAAATGCTAATGCCCTTGTCAACCCAGGCAGACATGGTAGCATTCTTTATCAAAAATTTCCAAAAGGGTAACATTTTCGCAGCGGTGGATCATGTTACATTCTTTGCCGAAGACAATCAGGTAAATGATTAATATAAAAATGGATAATAACCAAATAAAGGTGAAGCTGGAGTCTGTGGTGACCCGCGACTTCAAATTGCCAAAGAAACGGATTGTAAAATGGGCAGAAAAAGTGGGCATTCCAAAAGGAACTGATATTATCACCTCTCAGAAGGCAGATCGTTCAATTTCGGAGGAGCCAGACCATTCTGATGAAGATTCGGAAGCCAACACTTTGGATTCAGGTCAGTAAATTTTTATACAAAATTAAAACTAAAAATAATTTGTTTTTCTTAGTTCCGGATTTGGACAATGATGATGAGGAATCAAATCATCAAGCTAGCCAAAAAAGTGCAATTGAAGCTAACAGTCAAGGTGAACTGATGACTATGCTGAAAACTGTTATGCACGATTGCCAAGATCTGAAAGACAAAAACGCAGCATTAGAATGTGCTTATTCAAGCCTAGAATCCAAAATGAATCTGGTGCAAGAAACACTCATCCCTGACTTGAAGCAACGGGTCAAAGGGGTGAAGAAACTGATTCCAAGTGATTCGACACTGCCAAACACCAATAAGGTCGCAATTGAGAGTGTTAGAGCCGGTTTGGAACGAGCAAGAGCAAAAGTAGCCATCTTGGAGCAAGCAATCCCGGAGAAAAAATTCAAATTGGCACCAAATGATGTAGCGGCACTATTTGGTAAGTTCTCTTAACCTACGTAATTTTAAACAAAAAACTGATTTTTACAATATTAAGCATCAACAAAAGCAAATGAATGGGCCAGAGAAAAAATCGCTGCGGAAAGATCGACACCGATCTTCAGAAGCACGGTTAAGGAAATTGCCGGTCAGGTCGCAAATACGCATCAATTGTCGATGATGAATTTCACAGACCAAATAAAAACGCAAATTGCAACTTGGTGCAAAAATTTGATTGATGCAGACCTGGTAGAAATGTGCGGTGCAAAATCCGAACTTCTGGTGCAAGAATTACGTGAACAAATACTTGCAATTCTTCCGGAACAGGGAGAAATTGCCTTTACGGAAGAGAAGGAGGAGAAAAAAATGTCACCCGCACTCCAACAGGCTCTTATCGTCATGCAAAAACAGATAACGGAGTCAAAATCTACTGGGAAAAAAGCAGCAATTGATTCAGCCTTTGAAATGGCGATTGTTACGTCAATTTTTGCAAATCCAGCCAATTCAGCTTCAAAAGTTTTGGAATACTTGAAGGTCTGGTCTGTTATCCAACCCGAGCGTCAAGCTGAGTTAGAAAATGCTGCGAAGAACATCTTGAACTTTCAAGGAACTAAAGCGTATTTAACTCTTCTGGACTTTGATACAGCTCTAATTCAAAGTTTGGGAATGCAAGCCACAGCGGCTTTCAGAAGTCTTCAAACGGAACTTCAAGACGCAATGGACAAACCTGCCCATGAGATTCGAATGGACCCATCCGAGTAAGTCATAATCTCCTAGTTATACATTTCTTCATATATGTTCGAAGTATAACAGTACAATTCAGTTCAAGTTTAACAGGATGGAATCTGTCCCAATGGAAAAAATATCGCTTTACACCTCAAGCAACATCCTCAAAGGTGAATATTGAAGATGTTGAAGTTCCATCCAGAACTGAGCAGTCAACATCAGCTGATGCGGATGCGCAATCTGAAATGCAAATGCTGAGACAGCAGATGCCGGAACTCTACAATCTCTTCCCGGCACGTTTCCAAGAATGAAACTAAGATCGCTGCGAAAATCTATTCTAACTGTATGAAATTATTTTCAGCATATTGAATATTTCAAGCCATCAAATAACTTAAATCTTTAATTTATTATTGTTTAGAATGTCAGATATTGTCCATGATATTAACCCATTCAATATAATGGAGCTGATCCAGACCAAAAGTGGACTAAAATCTTTAGCCACCAAATGGATTTTACTTCTCATTGGCTCGCCATGGGTTGACGCAGATGAAACAATCATGAATCTGCTGGAAAATGACAAACTTCTCATCCCTCTCTTTTGCTATCGTTACACATGGAAAAATGGAGGTAAAAATCAAATTTTTCACTTCTTTATAATTCAATAATCAAAACTATCAATTTTTTATATTTCAATAATCATAAAATACTCTTTTGTAGGTCTTTTGTCATCATGTGATCTTCATTTTGCAGAGCCCAAATCATTGGAAGATGTCGAAGAGCGAATTCGAAAGTTCACTCCGCTCGAAATGATTGATTTACTTGAGTTGGACGCAGCGAATGCGGACGAAACTCCAATTCATGATCAATATTACAATGGACATGATGACAAGGACATGATTCCACTTTCACCTTTGGAAAAATGGATTCTAGAAAAATCCATGAAAGATTGTTCATTAGACAATATCAATGAAGGTAATAATAACAAAGAAATTAATTAAAATAATTTAAAATTTAAGGTGACAGCTGGGTCATGAGGGCACACATCGAGATCTCAGAATTGTTTAAATTAAGGGCTCCGGGTACAGTTTTCAAAGTAAATGCCACGGCAACTCAGTTCGATGAAAACTGGCACAAGAAGACCTTGGGATGGTTCAGCCTAGAAGATGAGCGACACCAAACCAAGTCCTTTCAAGAGGCTTTAGAAACTCTGGAAAAAGTTCTAAAATGGAAAGCGGAGATTCGTTTCCCAAGAATTCGTTTTCATGGAAACTGTGTAAAATCCAGAATCGGGGGGCACCCTTAGTTCTCGCTCATGTAAACTTATTTATTCCAAATCGCTTACGCTGCTATAACCAAATTTACCTCCAATTTTCCAACAATGTTGAACGTATAACCCATTTAGAATGAAATTGGGCGGTAGTGCCAAGAAAGCTAATGACTCACCAAACGAAAGTAGTCGCCAAAATAACCTGGAAAGCGATAATCCATGCCCTTATTTTGGCCCTAAATTGCTAGGCATTGTTGATCTTGGCTCATCATCGAAAATAGATCTCAAACTGGCAAGATCAGGAGTGGTCAGCAACAATATAAGAACGGACCATTGCTTGGAAATGCTTCAATATCATTTGGACCAGCCAATGCTGGACAGAATGGCGCTGCGAATTTTGAGGTAAATTTTAAACTCACTAATTACTGATTAAAATTGTAATAATTATTTAAGTCATCGAAACATCAGGGCTAGTATTGAGTGGTTTCGAGAAACCGCCAAAAGAGACGAAAATGGTCGACTGGTTCCAATTGTGGATATATTTTCAAAAACCCATGAAGTTGGAGATTTGAAAATATTCCAATTGGTAGCAACAATTATGAATGGAGATATTCCGATAATACTCTCAACTCGAACGGAAGATAAGATTGAAATAACCTTCATCTTATACAGTAACTAAGTCATTATCGCTGCACTTGTCTGTACTGCCATCTTTACCAAATAAATTAAAAAATAAAATAAAAAATTAAGTCATGGAAAAGGTACTTTAAAATAAAAATAGTCATATTGACGATAGGAATGGTATTACGTAAAATTTAAAGACCAAAACTCCAATGCTACCAAATTAGGCGATTTTAACCCAAATGAGTCATCTTAATCTTATCAGGTGACCCACAGGGACGAATCAGAGGGTATGAGTCAGCACATATTCATCCTCCTTCTCTCACATGACACCCACCATCCAATCCCACAACTACCACCTACACGAATGATTCACAGGTGTTTTTATGATATAAGATTACGCAGCTGAATAATATAATATGGGAAGAGATAAAAAACAATATTCAGAAAATTAAAATACCATAAAACATCTTTTAGAATGAATGAAATATGGCATAAGAAGTGTGATCTTGAATTAGAAGAACACAAATTGATAAATCAGAAATTGCACCTACAAATTGATCAATATCAATTGGCTTGGCAATGCTGCGAGCAAGGGGGCAATCAATCTGCTGATGGAATCTGCAGTTATGAGTGGCAAAACAAGGTATGCTTCACTTTTCAAATAAATATAAAATAAAATCAAAATATAGCGTCTAAATGAAATACAAAATCAAGTATTTGTTTCTTGGATCACAACGATCGTCCTCGCTGCAGTAATGACCTTGCTGATCATTATTGGCATAATGTGGTGCAAAATGAAAAAATCAATCATTAAACAAGCGAATAAATGGAATTGTCGATCAGGTGAAGCAAATTCTGGGTCAGGTGAAGCTGAAAAACCCTTGGTTTCAATTCTAAAGACGCGACAAGATTTGGAAAGTGATGATGATATCGAAAGTAAAATCGCCGCGATAAGAAAAGAGAGATTTGTAAACGAAGCTCGTCTTGATTACCTAAGAAAAAAGAAATCAATTCAATTCGCTGAACCCAGCTTGATCTCTAACTAACTGCCATTTCACTTCACGCTAGATGGAACTTAAGTCGCGTCTTCCTAGCATAGTATGCATTCCAGCGCACAAATAAACAACAGATATGAAAAATATAATATTTATTAATCTATGCAAAAAACTATATCGAAACTAATATTTTAAAAAAGTACATTAGAATTTACAATTTAAGAGGTTATTTACATTAAGACATGTTCTACACCAAATTGAATTTATCGTTTTCCGCCGCGCTTTGGAATGTTGCCGTCAAGTTCTGGTTTATACCGAGGACCATCTGGATTATGGAAGCAATTTTTCCATTCGTGGTTAGCTCCCTCGCCATGCATCTGGCAATAAAAACCACCTAAAAGCAAAATTATGGTTTAAAATAGAGCATTTATTCTTACCGGAAGTACCACTAGTCCGTTTGTCATCCTTGGCGCCACCGTTATCATTGGAACGTCCATTATCACCACGACTACGATTCCAATTGTTCTTATTATAACCACCGCGTCCTTTGCCACGATCATTATATCTACCATGACTGCGTCCACGTCCACCACCACGACCCCACTGTCCACGACCACGACCACGGCCACGACCTCGTTGAGATCCGCCGCGCTCATTGATAACTTTATGAACACTCTTACCTGTGGTGCAATCAACACAGGGACTATTCATAACATTTTTAGTTACTCCAGACATGTGGCTGTTGAGCTGATTCTGCAAGGTGGATTTATACTTGCTGTTGAAAGTCAACATAAGCTAAGTTAAAATTAAAATCAGGAAAAATTACCAATATCATTACCATTTTTTCCGTCAGCTGTTTCTTGGAAAGACTGCGTCCAATAGAACTATTCAAACTGTCGTAGAAATGACCAACGGCTTCATCAGCAAGTATAGCTTCATCATGGGCCTGAGTGCCTATAAAAATCATTATTTTTCAAATAATAGATCAAAAATTAAAATTACCTGATGCAATCTCCCTAACCCGGGCTTTGGCAGATTTTCTAAGGCGACCGGCTGCGTTCAGGAGTTGGGCATAGTTGAGCGAAAGCATGGAAGATCCCTCAAACATTGCCCAAACATCCCGCATACAATCCACAAACGGCTTCTCCATACTTATTCCTTCCATTCCAGGTAAAAAATGCATAAGTCCCCCTTGAATAGCATGAACCGCAGCTTTTCCGAGATTTAGTCGGTCCTCCAACCTTTTTATGACACCACTGCAATCATCAACTTCCTAAATTAAAAATTATATGGAAATGCCTAATGTCCATTAAATTTACCTTGCTGGCCTTATTCCATGTAGCCATCGCAGCGTCCATTGCCTTCCGTAAGGATAAAGCCTTTTCAGCCATTTTCCGTCCAAGGGGTGGAACACTACTGGGTGGACCAGTAAGATTGACACTTGAAACGCTCTCGTTCAAAGCGGAAATAACTTTTTGTTGCTCAGGGGTTGGATGTCGAGCATTGTCGGCCTCTTTGAACTTTAACATCAGATCTTGAAAGTCAAAATATTTCTGCTGCGTAGCAGAATGCTCTTTTTCGGCCTCCATGCAATGTCGCTCAAGATGAGGTTTAGTCTTTCGCCGCGATTCCAGTTGTCGTCGATCAGAATCATTGACACTGGACGTCGATGCCTTGTTCAAATGAGCGGGAACTTCCATAGTACCAATGGGAATTCGAGTTTGAACCCGATAAGCTCTATTTGGGTCGTAATCCATGTCAGGGATTTCATGTTCCATGTCTTAAAAAATAATTGAAAAACTCAGTATTGAAAATGAGAATACTTACTTGCAAAAAAATAATTAGAAATTTATTCCTAAAGTCCCTACTCTAACAGTTAAGTGTGATTTGATAAATGTGAATTTGAAATTTGAAAATTCAGAACTAGAATGGACGACATTTGACCAACCGACGGACAACAGCGTGGGCGCAATTCGAACAATCTACATCATCCCGAAAAGTTGTCAGATAGCGCCGCATCTCCGCAATTGAAAAACCTCGAAAATACAGTCGGGTCTCGTGACATTCACTATATGGCCGATAATAAGGTAAGTCGCTATCCTTCTTTGAGCAAGGAGTGATGCAAGCGGGATTCTTTCGGCAGCCAATAACTTGATAAAACGAAAACAAGTTATCATAACTTGTATCCAAAGCATCAGCGTATCCATATAAATGTCGCAGCATTACAAGTTTATCGCATTGTAAAGCAGTACTCTGAATAAAGAATGAATTAAGATCTTCCGGGCAATGGATCGTCGTTATCGATTTTCAAAACAAAGATCTATTGTAAAAGAGCTAGCTGAACGTAACAATAAATTAAGAACAGAAAATTTAGAGCTAAAACGCAGCATTGAATGCAAAACGAATGCAAAAGAACTAGCAGAATCAATAAAATTCCAGCTGGAATTTGAACTAACTCATGGTAAAATACAAAACATTGATTACTGTAAAGGCTGTAAAAATTGTGAACAAGGTCAAGAATGCTTTACTGTAGAAATAAATAAATAATTTCTTTTACACTTTTACCTTTAGAAATGGACCTCGCAAAACTCGAGGAGCATAAGCATAGCATATATCACCCTTGGTCCATTTATATGATAATCCATCAACGCCGTGAGAATTTGGAAATGGATATTCACTGAAAAATCTAATTCGATTATCAATACGATCATCGGGACTGGCAAAGAGATCCATGTTGACGCCAAGCTGCGTCACAAGCCGAGTGGTAAATTTTTTCCTCAAACGCGAAAAAACATGGGTAAGCTTTCTGCTGGGCTCATCAGCAAGTTGCTGATCAGTGGAAACCCATTTCAGAGTCAAATGAACAGAATGATCATGACAATAACGACATAATTCAGATAAGACACGAGCTAATCGAATATCGCGGCTTCCTCGGCCATTCCAACTGGCAACGACAGCCTCATTGTCACAAAAAACTACCAAACGATGTCCATGATACTTGGTGCCATAAGATTGAATAGCAACTAAAATCACATAAGCTTCCTTGATGTGGATAGGGAATCCGGCAAGCCATAAAGGAATGGTGAACTTTCTGGGATCAAGGACGCCGCGAATGGTACAATTCGAACCAAGTCCACCACCACTGGCATCGGTATATAATTCCAGAGGTAAATCAAGATAGGAATGATTAGATGGTAACCAATTTCGGATTAAACTAACATAATCTAGTTGACACCATAAATCAAGCTCGTTAATCAACTCATTATAATTGGTGAGCTCGCTACGATTCATCATAACGTCTTCAGCTCGAGGACCAGAAAATCGTGCATAATGTTGACGAATAGACTCGTTCATCTCTCGGGTATAGAAGCCAAAATTCGTAGCCACTAAGCACCAGCTGATAATCTTTCCACGAATTTTTTCTAACAGATTCATGTTAAGCCGCTGCTCTTCAGGAGACTGTTTCTCACCGTTGGATCCAAGTCCAGATTTAAACTCAGAAACCAATTGGCACATCCGACGATGTTTCTCTTCAGGAACGGATATTGTTTCGTTGACTGTATCAAAGTCAAAACCAAGAAATCTTCCGGTAGTAGAAGGTATGAAATCACATTTTTTCCTTGAAATAAATCCTCCAAAGGCAACTAACAGACAATACAAGGAATAAACACCAATACCAGTTTCTCCATCATTCAAAGGCCTTGAAAGGCGGTCAATAACAGCTCGGTCATCGAGATAAAGCAAGCAAGGGATACCGCGGCGGTTCAAAGCAGACACAGCTACTCGATTTAAATTTTGAAATTTGGGTGGTGATACATGTATCCCAAAGGCAAGGGCTCTGTGAACCAATAATAAATTGTCAAATTGTAAATGACAAAATCTCTGGCTAAGATGATTTATATGAGCCTGTAAAAAGCCCTGATGGTCATCAACGACACAAAATCGATCATGAGGCTTTAGAATCCCAAGAAAGTCCGCAGCAGTATCAAGCACACAAGATGGTTTGGGCACCGGTGCACACACAGTGAACGGACTCCCGTCAATACAACAGCGAGGCTTGTTGGGCTCAACAATCCAGGCAAGAATGGCCTCAACATGAATGTTTTCAGCGGACAAATCAAAATCACCAACAACTGTAACACAGTTCTGCTCAATCCATTTTAACAGCGTTGAACATATAACATGCATGTAATTAGCATTACTACCACCAGTAGGGTGATAGAAAAATTCACGTTTGATCTTTTCAGATTCGGTATACAAAAGTCGTGGAGTATAACCACAAACGGATTTGGGACGATTATTCTTCGGTATTGAATAATCACGATTTCCAAGTTGCGCAGCAGTATATTCAGGTATAATTAACGGTTTGGTAAAAACCTCAAGGTTACCACGTCGAGTTTTTCGCCAGATACGGGCTTCTTGACGTGGAACATGAGCAACATGGGATATTAAATCAACACCATGTTTCAAACTTTCAGTAACTTCCCTCTTCAGCTCGCTATCATCATCACTAAATATGAAGTTAACAAAAGAATTCGTCAAAAGTAAGTTACCTGATTTCATTAATAAAAGGTTCCCAATATTTATAAAATTGAGACCATAATCCACCAGTAAAATCGTCATTAACACGAAAAATCAAATCTTCTATCCGCGGATATTTAACTTCCCTTTGATTGTCAATTGATAATGCAGCGTTCTGTTTATGAATATCCATCCAAAAATGGAATTCAGAAGTTAATACTTCACTGACATATTCCCATAAAGAATGATTACCCCACTGGCCATGGGATATCTTAGGTCCACGATTAATTGTTGTGTTTTCAGGAAACCGCTTTCCACTTCGTACAGAATTGACCCAGTTTAGTAGAAAATTGTTAGAAGAGCGGCCAGTATAATCCTGTCCACGAATAACTCTGGGTCGTTTTTTGCGCTGTTTTTTCACATCTATATGTTTATCACGCAGCATTTGAGTCATTTGTCTAATTTCAGACAGATCCCACTCATATTCACGAGCAGGACCACCTTTGCTATAAGGAAAACCGTTTCGTAGGTTATTCAAAACCTGTTCTTTGGTCTCAAAGGGATGACCACCATCATCATCTAATTCCTCATCAGAGGACTCGGGGTTGACCACATTGTCAAAAGAATCAACACCTTGCACAAGCGAATAATATTCATTCATTACAAATAAAAAATATTCTTCAGATCTAAATAAAGAAGTAGCGAAAAAGTGTGATGATTACATGAGAAAAAATAAATCAATACAACAAATAATAAAAATGAAGGACTACTTGGTCGAATTTGCTTCTCTTTTGGAAAAAGATTTAGAACTGTGGGGCCTCGATGAAATTATGTCAGCGTGGGTGGCACTAGAAGATAATGGTAAACGTCGATTGACCACCAACGGTTGGCTGTTGAAACTTAAAGATATGAAAGCTGCGCTAGACTTATTAAATATAAAAAGTCATATAAAATTCGAAAAAGAACTTAAGTTCCTAACGCAGCAATATATCAAGGACAGAATCGATAATGCAGAACTCCCACACAAAAAGAATTCTGCGAACCAACCACCTTATTGGGTTTGGGCACAAGTAGTGGACTTTACAAGCCAAAGAGACGGAATGATGAGTGATGACAAAACGTTACGACAATTTCAACAACATGTGTTATTAACATGGTCCCTATCAACCGGTGCAAGACTCTCTGAGCTTATACGTCTTAAAGTCTCAGATGTAGAATTAATCAAACTCGAAACAAACTATATCAAATTAACAATAAGACGGGGAAAGAGTAGTCGGGATGGAAGAAAACCAATCTACTATAAATGTCTTGAAGAAAAAATTAAAAAAGTAGTCTGTCCCATTAAAGCCTTTGAAAGATATGCGACATTAGTCCTATCAGACAGAAAAGTGTTTGATGCTCGCGGCGATTTTATCTTTCCGGATGAGCTACCATCATCTGTGACAAATCGTCGACCTGTAACAAGGAAAATGATTACAGACGGATGGAGAAAAACATGCCTAGACCTGGGCATAAATGAAAATCACATTCCACAAGCCCATAGTGGGCATAAATGCTTGTTGAATACAGCCTACATGATGCAATGTTCCAAAAAAGAAATTATGGACATTGCAAACTGGTCTTCCACAAGATGTATGCAAGACTACGTTGAAGGTCACAATCCGGAGTCTCTGAACGCACGACTAACAAACATGACGATTGAAGAAATTGATGAAAAATGTCAAGCTATTAGAGAATAAAAACAATCATTTTAGTAAAACTTCCATAACCGCTGCTATAAAATAAAATCAAAACCAAAAATAACAAGAATATCCTTTTTATTAGACCCAAACGAGTACGCCAGTATGGTAAGAGAGGACAGTTTACAGTCCGATCGCAGCGCTTAAACCTACACATCGCAAAAGCGAAGAGAGTCTTCTGGGATTCTGCTAACCGTGTAGTTGAAAGTTACCTAAAATAATTACATTTCCATAAAAATTTAATCAAAAATACGTAGCATTACTCTAATTAGCTACGTAAAATAATCACCGATTATGTCGGAGCGCCATTTGAGAATTCTAGATTCTTGGCGAAATTTCAAAAAATTATTATTCAATTTCAGTCT
>SCLD01002108.1:0-19666 GCA_004367895.1 Oikopleura longicauda
GAGCTCGATGGTCTTCTCTTTGACGTTGACAAGCTATCTGGTGTTTCTGACATTTTTAGTTTTTTCCACTCGATGTAAGGTGAGTTCAATTGAATAAAAAATAAAAAAGACTCTAATACGAGGAGGAACGCGAGAAAATATGATAAAGCGCCCCCAGCCAAAGGAAGCAAATTGCTCGGAAATGATCAACAATTTTCGTGGATTATCAAAATATTTTCAAAGACGCGAGAACTCATGTCTATACTTTGTGCTGTATCGAGGTCCTGAATAATATTCGTTGGTAGTCTATTTATTGAAAAGATGCAGCTCGTTCAACAGACCTAGCTCGTCATACTTGTATGGAATCAGTTTTCCGTCAAGTAAACGGTGATAGTATTCGTCTGCATAGTATGTTTTGTAATAAAATACAATAAATATGATAAAGGCAAGCGGGAAAAGAATTTTGCACGTGAAATCAATCGTTTGAGCAATTCTTAATTTTAGTAAGCGTTAGAGATTAACATTTAAATTAAATCTTACTTTCGGCAAAATAACGCATCTGCTTTGTGATTCACTTTGTTTCGGGCTATTTTCAGCTGCTGATGATTGGCCGACGTTATAATTCCATTTTCGGTTGACACTGGACTTTCCGTCGCCTTAGCGCTGCGCGATAGTAACGACGGACGTTTATGTGGCCCGTACTTCTTTGGGTGTATTTTTTCAATGTCGCTCGCCATTCTATGGAAGAAGTTGACAAGCGCATACTCGAATAAGGCGCAGTACACAGAGATTAAGCAAAATCCCTTCCAAATATCGATTGCCTTGACGTATGATGCCGGCGGCAAACGACTTAAAAATGAGCGTCATATTTGAAAACTTCATAATTTGGGTTTTAGATTTAACCTTTCAATCGCCATCCACATTGTTGTCGTTGTTAATACCGTTGTAATGGTGAGCGTTGTCCGCGGCGCCGCCAATTCAAATGGAATCATGAACGACATCCATGACACCACGACGATTAAAAAGCTTGGCAAGTAGATCTCCAAAATATAGAACTTCTGGGCGCGATCGAAAACAAAGTAGGCTGAAAATAAAAATGACCGTTGTTTAAATTTTGTATGATAAAACGACTTACCACTTATACAGGTGTACTCGTCGGTACTAAAATAGGTCTTTGGTTTCGGAATTGTTATTTAGGTTTTTATTTTATAAACGGTTAAAATTTCAACAAGTCCTTGATACAATCACGCTGAAAATGTCCCTTCAGCCGGTGCCGAGGCAATCGTAAGCCGCCAATAATTTGCGTCCCATTTGAATCAAACTCAAATTGCAAATGAGTTTTTGAGTAGCCAAATGAACCCATTTCAAGGGGACAAATTTGCCAATCAAACGGATAGTATTTGAAGTTCATTTGACAGGCCAATGTGAGCGAGACGCGCATTGACACATAAACGCGTCCCCTCGACTCGATTTGTATTTGCCGATCTAAAACCGAAACAGTCAAATCTGAACAACAAAACTCACCGACTTTCCATCAACACATTGTGTGTATAAGCTTCTTTTGCATTGACGAAAAACAGGTCTGGAATCCATATTTCATCAATTAAACCAGGCCATAAATGCTGCGACTGATTATTATTATGGTTCAGTCTCATGTCGATCCAGTGCATTTGAAGGTAGAGATCGACCTTGTAGTCAAGTGAGATCTCCGATATCGAGTCAAGATCAGCAACATACAACGCCACTTTAATTTTTGAGGGCAATGGACCATTCGGGTCCCTGACGTATGCTTATGTTACTGATATGGTAGTTTGTGGTCTTACTTCATAAAACGTGTAAGCACCTTGCCTTAAATGCGGTCTATTATGAGAGTCGTAACAGTGCGGATCGCGTATTTTGTGTGTCAGATAGTTAACTGTGTGATTCGGAAAGTCACGTTCAGTCAAGTTGCAGTATTGTCTTGCGTAGACATATGTCAACAGGTACGCCATAAGCAGAAACATTTTGAAGAGTTTCCTAAGTTCTCTATTGGAAAAGAAGTAATGAAACTAAAATGTAGCAACACGATGCACAGTAGTTGTTGCGCATTGTCATTTGCCGAATGTTTTATGTATGCTCCCGGTGGTATCTATACGGAGTACGGTAAATTAGTTGACAGTCACCATGTTGCTGCATGACGCTGCATCTTATAGTGCTCTTGACATTGTGACTCGGGATCTATGCATTTTCAATAATAATATTTTACCCAATGACTTCACGATCGATTTTCAACTACAGTCATAAAATCGCTTACGAATTCAATGAGCAAATGAATATTTACAGGAAAATAGAACTTTAAAACTTCATCAATATTTGCATGCCGCTCAAACTTCATCAGCACATAATAGTACACCGTTTCAGAGTTGATAAGATACAATGAGAGTTACTTTACTATTACTGTGCACAGTTACCACAGCCTTCAAGCTGGAGAAGTCTGCCGCCAGCTCGTTTTTGTCACGATCAAAACGGAGCTATGAACTGACCGCTGACTTTGAAACTGCTTGTATTGAGAGTCACTGCGATGTTGTCACTTTTTACGAGGTTTATTTGAAAAAATTTGGCCAAGCAAAAAATTTCCATTCAAAGATGATGTCGCTGGAGGATCCGGACAGTGTCATGCGCCAGGCACAGTATCAAGTGTGTCACGATTTTATCGATAAGTTGAAAAAAGGCTGCCCCGAAGTAACCGAAATGATAACCGAGTATCCCGCCCTGGTCAGTGTTATCAAAACGATGCTCTCCTCACCGGGCGTCTCGTCATCCCTGTCCGGTAAATATACGCTGAAGGCGTATGCTGAGAAGCAGTTGGTGCGTACGTGCATGCAGAGTAAAGTGTTAGAATAAAAAAGTGTTGAACTAAAAAAGAGTGTATTCACAGTCAAATGGATATAAATGTCTAGTGCTGCATCTCAGACTACGCTCGACATTAATTAGCATCAATTGAATCGATCCACGAATTACGGTTTTAAGGATTCGTAACATTCGCTACAAAAGTGAAGAAATGTGTGCAGACGTTAGAGAGAGTGATTAACTTTAGATTTTAGTGTAGCTTGCCGCCCCCGCCGCAGTCGGCTGTTGCCGCGATATAATTGTCGAAACGGCATATGAGGAGGTGACGGGCAAGGCGCCGGTTTGTTGGTACAAATCCCCAATGCCCTGTTGCTGGGCGACCGCATTGTAAATGGGCCCGCCGGGATGGACGCCATTGCCGGCAACGCCCTGGGCGGCGACAGTCGTCAATGTTTCGTACTCGGGCAATTTGCGGGGAAAGGGCGAGTGGGGAGTTGTGGCTGTGCGGCTCAATGAGGGCAAGGCTAAAAATGCTTGAGTTGAAGAAAAAACGCTAGTAAGACGCAACAGACCTTGATTTGGCACTGATTGTTGTTGATAGCGCTCGTTGAATAGACTCGCATCATACGAAGATGGCTCTTGGTCAGTGTCAGCAGGCGAGGCCGCATTGTAGCCAAGTTCTGTTTTTGGTATTATACTGTTTTCCAGGCTTCGATTTATTTGGTTCCGATGAATTTCACCTAAATTGATTATTTAACTGTTAGTCCGTAATGTATAACCGAACCATTGGTGACATAGTTGCGATTGATTTCATCTCCCTTTTTCATGTCAACCGCGCCAAAACTGCTCATGTCACTGCCATTCGCGGCGACATCCAATTCAGTTTTCGTGCCATTCTCGCGACGTTTACGCTTTCGCCTAAAGTAAAGTTTTTGTTGATTGTTTTGGAAAACATGTTTTTGGTTGAATCGCGCCGCTGAATCGGTGTACGTCGTGTGTGTGTGTAATTCTACCCGAATAGACGGCGATATGCCGCCTAATGTGCGAAATAATGTGCGTGTTAATTTTCCTATTAATTTCCGGCCGCGTTTCATATGAGTTCTAGTCATTGGTTCCCCATGTGATAAGTGGTTATGCGTGACACAGACTCTGCTTGTATTCGAAACATAGCTTTTTCATTCCTTCCAATTATTCATGGTCACTGCACCACCACCACCACCACCAATACTTCTTTCAATCTACTAAGTCTATTTTTACTCTTTTACTCTACTTGTGTGTGTGACAACGCCTTAGTAGCAGTGGCTTATTAAATTATTTTCGTTGGAAGGTGACCAGAATTTTCAATTTGTCGAAGATCACTTTTTGTGTACTTGTGTTCAATTAGATGGTAGCTCGGATGGTGCTACGGAGGCATGAATGGAACACATAAGTAGCCATAAGATTATGCTCCCCCTATTGGTGGTGGTGTTGATAGAAAAAACATATTTTGAGTGACATCACCCTGGCTCTCGAGTAAGTGCTCAGTTGAGATGATATAACTGACAATAGTTCATAAGTAAGTTGACAAAACATAGTAGAACATTCCTATCGTGGTAAAGCACGTAAACTTCACGTTTTTTATCGGCCCACTGTTTATTCGAGTCGCCAGTTAATTGTCAAGGACGGTGACATTGTCAAACAGTGCGCTGTGGCTCTCAATTGATTCAATCCAGGATTTACACACAGCAAAAAAAATAGTTGTAAAAGTTAAACATGTGTTTTACTACAAAGGCGAGACTGAACGGACAAAAAACGAGTCAAACTGGCCACTATGTAGAGAGGGGTAGTAGAATGAGCCGAATGTCTGTTCTGATCTATTTTTAGCCGTGTACGTTTGAAGGATTTGGAGAGTGACCAAAGGTTTGACTTATGTGGCAGATGCCTACTAATAGGTTCCACTTTTTACTTTACTACAACTTTCTCCCTGGCCCATGTCGGCTGTACCTTCTAATCGTTATCAAGTTCAGTGCGCACACACACACACACTAAGGTAGACGATAAGATTGCGATTTATCCGGAACATTGTTTCGACAGGGGTTGACAACATGTTGGTGTGCTCTAGTGCAGCTCCCTAATGTCGTAGTTAAACATTACCAACTAAATAAAACAGATTCGATCTAATTAGCCTAATGTGGTGGCTGGTGGTGGTGGTGGAGGACTAGAAGAGACAGAAAGAAATGATAACGCACATCGGAGCAAGGCGTACGATATGTAGCCGGATGTATCCATTTGATAATCACACAAAACATGGCGCTGCTTCTAATTCTGATAAAGCCGGAAACTGTACCTAAAGTTGCCATTGTCGAACATTTTCTCGCAGTTTGAGTCAAGCGTCCAGTAATTTCCCTTGCCTGGGTCATTTTCATCGCGTGGTACCTTAACGGGTAATAGTTAGTATCAATGTCACACATTGACTCCGTATAATGAGCGAGAATAGAATTAATTCGATCATCGTAGAATGACTCGGCTCCGAAAACCACTTATCGTCATGTACAAATTTGATCGCCATTCCCGACAACAACAAGCAACGAAATACGATCATCAACAAATCAAATTGGGTTTGTTCCTTTTTGGCAGCTTTAATTACAAAGCAGTGACGGTGGCCAAGGAATATGTTGCCGGGAATAAGGGGGCAGTGGTGGCTTCGTGGTGAGGGGGAATAGATAGTTTAGTTTTGAATCAATAAATACGGGTCCGGGCCACGGCTATTTTGGCAACACTGTTGTACGAAGTAGTCCTTTTTAACGTTGAAGTTGAAGCGTCTCGAAAAAAAGAAACTTACTTTGCTCAACCGTAAATGAACGTTTTTTATCAAACAAAAGCAATGATATACTCTCATAGTCACCACTGTTTATGATGATAATAATCTCTGACTTTCACATACTTTTTTGAAGCAATCATTCAGCGATAAGTTGTGTCGAATCGAATTCTGCCACCCAGCGCGGCTTTTCTTATAGAAAGGAAAGTTTTCGGCTACATACTGATAAATCTAAAAAGAGTGAACACGGTTTACGAATCTTCAGTTCATTTTTGTTGCTAGCAAACCTGAGCGAGGGTAAGTCGCTTATCAGTCGCGTTTTGTATTGCCATTGCAATCAGTGCCGAGTACGAGTATGGCGGTCTGACCATTTTGAATATTTCAATATTTGGATTGTTGAATGGCCACGAGGGCATCATGGAACCGACTAAAACTGGAATTAAAAAAGCTTGATCACAAGCGCCGTACATACCCGAGTTGGCGTACTGCGCCTGCATGTTGTAGAGTTGGGAGTAGTTCCAGCCGGCATAGGTGGAATTGGTTGAACTGTAAAAATGGGGTTGAAATATTAGAGCCGAGTTGAACAGATAACAGCGTTTGGTTTGTTTTTGAACCGCGTGTGAGAATTGATGTCGAAAACAGTGACGCCAGTTTCGATTGACAACAAAAAAGTCCAGTTTCATAATAAGCGTCTAAAAGGGCTCCCCAGTTCAACTACTTTACTCAACGAGGTAGTGAGCGTGGTTATATCAATGTATTATTTTTATATGTAACAATCTGTTTGAAATGTAAATCAACTCCCGCACAGCGGCCAACTCTGAACGCGACGCTCAGAAACCGCGCCCCCAATTGTGTTGCATGCACAGTTATAATCTTTTTTTTCTTTTTCAACCCCTTGGTTCCTATTCTGACCGGCTGACTCGTAGAATGGCGGCGCCGCAGCTGATGCTTGTTGCCCGTTCGACGAGCTCTGGCTCACTTGACCATAGATTTGGCCCATTTGGAGCATGTTGGCGGCGAGTGATGCGCCTGTTGGTGCGTGTGTATAAAATGAGGCTCTAATAATCTAAGCCGTAATTGAACGGCTAAACAACTTTTTTGATCAAGTACCAAAAATATTTGGAGGAAGAATGAGACATTGCATGAGACATATTTGGCGGTATAAGTGTGTGTGCTCAAGTGAAGTTTACACTCCAAGCACATTTCAACCCAAAATCGATGTTGTCGAATAAAACAACTATTATGTTATACACGTTGCCTTCAATCATCTGTGCCGTTGTTGGCCCTGGCACCGGTGTCTGGTAGTGTGCACTGGTTGGCGGCATGGCGGGCGGCGATGGGATTGATTTCTTCTCCATTTCACACTTTCTAAAGCATTCGTCGCCGGTTTCTTCGTGGTTATATGGTCTCTGTGCGTTTGCTCTCTTTCTTTACCACTTCAGTGTTACTTAATGCTCATTTAGATTGAGACATAAACGATACGGGAATGGACCAACAACGGGAGTAGAGCGTGAGATAGAGATGAGAGGCAGACAAGAGGAGCTAGATACTGAAACTTAGGTGGTGGAGGAAGAGAAAGATAAGTTTGACGCCAAAATGAAAATAATTTCATTTACCACAAGGTGGCACGGGATTACTGAGCGGGCACTCGACGCACACACGACGCTGAATATACTCGCAGTGACTGGACAAATCGTTTCGAATAATAAATTCTTTAACAGCAACTTTGCTGTTTCTATTATCATGCAGTAACATAGACGCATTATTAAACCACCATCTAAGTTGACTCAACAATTGCAGGAAATAGTTGCGTCCGACCGCAAAACTATTCGAAAGTCTAGCTTGCCGTTGTTATATTGTATAAACTTGTGTGCGTCTCTTCATGATGCGTGGATGAGTGGACTTGAATCAACCGGTCACTATTGTTACTAAGTTTATTAGCGAGGGAGTGGTAGAAGTACGAGATAACCCATTTCCTGAAAAAAAGGATAATCTGACGCTTGATCGGGTTTGCATAGATTGTAGTACGACGCGATTAGATCTTCGAATGGAACTCACTCGTTCCTATAGTGCTCGACTTGTTTTGAAGTAAACAACGCCGCACGGATGTGTTATATAAGCTATTGAGTACACTGTGTCTCATTGCCAGACCAGAGTCAATGATCATCGCCGCCGCGTGCCTTTCGACCCGGTCCCGACCGAAATTAAATCGAATTTCTATCAAAAAAGAATTAATGAAATTTGAGTTTTACTCGCGTGAGGTTAAAGTTCTTACCCATGTTGATGGGTAAACATCAACTATTTCAACTATCGAGGCCACTGTGTGTTGGCGGCATACCGCACGATGCCAGATCACATGATTAGTTGTGAGTCAACTTCCAAAATCAGCTGATTTGGTGCGTGAGTGCCGTTTGTTGATTGAATTGAACCTTTTTAGATTTCAAGTGGCAGCCCTCAATTGAGCAACCAACCCACTCTATTTTGGCCATCGCGGTGGTGGGGTGAGTGACGTGAAAATCCTGTCGTCGGTTATTTTTCATGAAAACATTGTAAATATGAACCAAAAACATAATTATGATTCAAAAGCGCATTGAAAATATATTGTCAAAACAAACAAGTATTATTGGATCGAGGGTTTAGTGCACTCTAGTTTTTTGCTGATGGGTGTGACAAGCCCTGATACTGATATTAAACCCTGTTTTGGTAAAACTTCTATCAGAAATACTTTTTGTCGTCAAAAAAGAACCCTCGGGGATTTTTTAAGTGAATAGCTAACCCTAAGTATATAACACAACACCTGGCAGCGCGTTTCGGTCGCATTTCAGGATTTTGGAAGGCTCAGGAACTGGCCAAAATTGGCCCAAACGGTTAGAAGAGGGACCTGTTGAATTGACTGATCCGATGATTATCCACTCAGCCACTTCGCGCAGTGTTTTGCCGCTTCGCCGCGTGGTAGTGAGGTTGGCCACGCTCGGGCGCCGTGTCACCATAATAACGATTTTTTCTGACTTTTGGAAAATCTTAGTAAAATACGCGGTACACCAACACACAGCAAAACGTACCAGTGCACGCTCTGTGGCACGGTGCAAATAGTATGTCAAATACGCCCATTGGTAATCCTCACGCGATATTTATACTTACTAGTTTTGACTCATTTCGTTTCGAGCCGTTAACCCACCGGGGTCACACGTTTGATGTCGCGGTTTCTATTGATTTTTTTCGTCGCGACAATCGTTGTCACTTTCAGCGAGAATATTGTCGCAAAATTATCAAGCAGTCGAGTTAAAACATTTTAGATTTTTGTACAACGACACCAACCCACCATGGGTTAATTCTTTGGTGCCGAGAGTTTTGGCTAAGATGGATTTGAGAGTTACGCATAAGCAACAAATATTGTTTGGGGATCGATTTAAATATTATTGGGTGGTGACCAAATATACTAATGAGTGGCGTCAGTGCAGTGATGATGATGTGGTGCAGTGGTGGCGGTGATGGTGGTTGGTAGTGGTTGAAATCGTTGAAAAACAATTGGAGATTAAATACTTGGCCGTTTTCAGCGAATTGTAAACTAAAAATAAAACACAAGAAGGAAAGATTAGAATATGTGCGTTAGTGGTGAGGTTATTATGACTTAGGTGCCTCGACACTGGCTGATCAAGATGTGTAGACAGCAACTAAATTATGATGGTTCGTTGTTATCTAAACAAGCACAGCAATTTTGGACTCCATCAAAGTAGCGGTGGCGGTAGATACATATGCAATTAGTGATATCGTTTATTAGATTAAGTATGCTACTTGGAGCGGGTTTAATAAGACAATTAACGAAACAATAATAACGGTGCTTTGTGTGACACCACCACCACTGCTCCGTCATCACCGCTCACATCGCCCAGTCCGCTCTCCCCCTTGAGAATTTTAATTCTTGTTATTTTCGTAAACACACGCGGAATGTGGCAAAAAACAATTCTAAGTGTTCCATTGGGTTACGTCAAAACCGTGTGCGTTGCGCTGCTGATGAAACTACTGAGTGAAAAATGTGGTGCATATTTTGACCAAAAATGTTGTTGGATAGAACACATAAACACCCAAGTTTCGTAAACAATGTTATGAAACGTGTATCATTATAATCAAAAATTTGTTGTTACTTAAAATTCAAGTCACGAGATAGATGGTGTGTGCGTGCGCAGGGGGAATGGGGGTAAGTGTGCTAGACGCTTAGACGTAACTTAGAGAACACACACAATTCAAATTGATCAAGACTGAGCTCCTTGGCCCACTCGCGCCATGGAGACACCATTCAGCCCAAATGCTTGGCATATTTTACGACCAATTTTGTGCATTGCATTTCGTGTCTCGCCAAGTCAAACGTTGCGTCTCAAAAACGTCAGACCAAAAACAAAAATTCCGAAATGTACAACATCTTCTAAAAGGAGCCGATCGATAGAGCGTGGTGAAGCTGGCTGCAATTGCCAGTATGTGTGTGTGTGTGTATAGTCGGGGCCAAGAGTGACTTCCAAAAAATTTCTATTTATAGGACGATGTTTCGTTACTTCTGCTTGATCCGTATTTTATACACTCATCAATACAATGTCGTGATTCTTGTCCTGCTTCAATTTTCATTTTTCTGTCCTGGCTACCTTGTTTGATTGAAATTCGATTTTGGCCTCCGACAATAATTCACTTAACCCGTACTAAAAGGACAGAAAGTAGAAATTAAACTCATTTTCTATCACCACCATCACGCCCCGCATCATGCTCGTTACGAGCCGGAATGATCGGAGTCACTCTCTGATCTTGTTCTAATTGAATCGTGTTGACTCAGATCAAATCTTTCAGTGTGTTGTGCATTTTTAGAACAAGTGCCAAATCTTCTAAACCTACCCGGGTTCTCCTTCGACCACAAAGGAACCAAGCCAACTCGTTGAAAGAGTTTATTGACTCCGCGACTATGTGAACACGGCGTTATTACGTTCAAGTTCAGCTGGTTGATAATGATCTCAAGCTAGAATGAGATGGCGTCGACAAAAAAACTATTGTCTCAATCCGGCTTTTGTTTGATAACTGAGCCAAACACAAAGCAATCTAACAAAACGATTTTCGTGTTTAAAACAAAAAAAGTCGAGCCTCGTCTAAAATGGGTATATTCCACCTCATGGCGCCTTCCGCCGCTCAAGTCTTGATCCTTTCCTGACAAAAGTTCCACTTTATGTCGTCCCCGATGTTAGAGGAAACAATTTTGAGACAATTTTTGGCATGCGCCGAGACGAGTCGCGTGCAATTATAGTTGATAAAAATCATGATTGTACTCTGACATTTGCACTGAACCGGAAGATGATGAAAATTAAACTTCACTTTTTTTGTTCGGCTGTGTCTTACGCATAAGCAATTTGATGATAAATAGGCTACTGCTGCCGTCGTGCTGGTGCAATTAGTCAAGACCCTTAGTCTCTAAGTGCTTGACTAGAGTGGCGTTAGAAAATATCTGCGCTGAGCCAAGCCTTGCCCAAGTACGGAAGTGAGCATAATTTGGCACTATATTAGATTAACAAATAAGCAAAAAGAAATGTCGTCGCTGCAGCCAATTCGATAGCACCATCCCCAGTCGGCTCATCAATGATGTCATCATCATCCCCAGTAACACGGCCCGTCATGCATCCCGTCTCGGCAACAGCGTCAATCGGCACCCACTCCCACATTTCGGCCGTTTCTTTCGCTTTCAACTCTTCCGAAGCCGCCTCGACACCTTTCCAAACGCGAAGTGCATTTTTCATTGAAATGCCATTGATGATCTCCTTAATTTCGCTATCTGCTTTGCCATCCGCTTGAAGTCGTTCAATGAGTTTCGCAAAAAAGTTGGGATACTCAGAAACATTGGAGAGGTCGTGTGGAAAGTATGATGCGCCATTGTAGTCACCGCCAATGCCGATAATATCCCAGCCGAAGTTTGTTCCTAGACTAACGTTCAAACTGATCAAAAAACACAAAGGGCCCACCAATATGCCAGGCATGATCGACAGCGTGGTCAACTGTGGTACATTTGTACTGGTTGTCCCAATTGTCGTTGGTGTTGACGAAGCCACTGTAGAAGACCAGCATGACAACGCCTTTGTTTGTCTTAGTTTGATGGTTTACATTGAATAGGCAGTTTGCGGAAAAGTGAAGTATGACTGTTCGGGTTACCTACTGACAGAATAGACTAATTGCGAATAGTACATAAACTACATGTACATTCTCGGAAACTAAAAACTCTTGTGAGTTTTACAATTTTGTCGGCTTGAAAGCGCAAGATCGATAAAAATATCATGCCCAACAAGACACAATTATGCGCATTGATTGAAACTTGTTTTGTTTTACCAAAAAATAAAACATCAAGTTCCTTAACTTTTTCAAGCACCTCATCGGGTACATTGCGGTTTCGGCCCGCCACGGCGCGTGCACCGGAATGGCTGAACATGACCGGGGCGGTGGTAACTTCTAACGCATCTTAAAACGATTTTTAGACTTTATTTGATAAAAAAAACACTCACCGAGCATTGTCTGCTTTGACACGTGGGACAGGTCAACAATCATACCGATGCGGTTCATTTCGCGCACCATATCCTTGCCAAACTCTGACAAGCCTTGGTCGTTGGAGTCCTCACTGCCAGATTGAGTCGCCCATGGTGTATCGCAGTTGTGGGTGAGTGTCATGTAGCGAACGCCAAGTTCATGATAGAGTCGCAATACGGCCAGGCTGGAGCCGATCATGTGGCCGCCCTCGAGACCCATTGTCGACGCAACTTTCTTTGAGTCTTTTTTTGTTGCCACCGCCTCGGCCTGATCAGCAGTAGTGACAAGTTCAAATACATCGTCATATTCATTGATCATGCGTTTCGTCACATCAATCTGCTCCATTGCCCATTGAATGCCGTCTTTGTAGTTTGCCTCGCAATCCCAGTAAATTGACCAATATTGGGCACGTAGTTTGCCTTTTTCTATCTTTGGAATGGTCGTATGGGAGAGCTTTGGATCATCGATCCGAAGGTCCAACTTTGACAAGTTTTGATCGAATGTATCATCATAGTGGGTTATTGTATATGGCAAGTCATTATGTCCGTCAAAGACGCCATACTCATCCAAGTATTGATTGGCAAGTTGCAGTGCCTCTTAAGATTTCTCATTCATGATTGATGTTCCACTGTTTTCCATAAAAAATCTCAACCCTTACCTGTCGTCGGCGGTTTATAGTCAGCCAGACAATCGTCGACTTGAACGACAGCAGCTGCGTTCACTAGGCCAAAGTAAGTCGGTAGCTTCATTTCTAACACCACGTTAATAATGTCTAAGTAAGTTGACTTATGCAAGTTTAAATATTATAGCAAATTTGCCTAGGACTCACTGGCATATTTACACTGTCTGTCAAGTGCTTATACAGGGGGGTGCTAATTTTTAATAAAAGTTAAATTCATGTCGCCAGATTTAATCTATCATATTATGTCAACTAAATGTAAGACAGACATTAATCAATTTGGACGGCGACGAGGAGGACGAGGTCACTCACTCATTCACAATGATACAGTAGACTCAGTCGGCTTCAATCTTTCAGTTTCAGTTTGAGACAAAAAAATGAAAAGAAATCGACCGCGCCATCACCAGCGTAAACCGACGCCCCGGCGAGTGAATCGTAAGCCAAGAGAGTTAACGCGCATGCCGTCAATTCGAACCGAAACGGCTCGGACAACATTGACGTGGAAAACAGAGATCAGCATCATGTGCATTATGTTCACGATTGCGCTGTTGGTGGGCTTTGCGCTAATGGCACAGTATTATGAGTACTATAGTCGGCCAAAGGACAATGACAAGCATGAGTTATACATGTTAGCTTTCCCAGTTTGACAGCTATTCGATACTTTCTTCTGTAGGTATGGGCAGTACGACCAGTACGAGATCACATTCGGCGGAGGGGGTGATGCACTGTGGATACTCATTTTTCCGATGGCAGTCCTCTCAACAATGATGATTATGGGAATACTGAGTTTTATGAAGTACGAAGTGTTGCATGGCGCATACGCAAGTAACTTTTTTAAGATGCGATCATGGGACAAATGATGACAGCGAGGAGTTTGAATACTACAGAAACATCTTTGCCGACAACTTTAACATATAAATTGATACAATAAACCGGTTTACGTTCGTTATTTTGTACTCAATCAAACTAAAATAAAAATAAATTTAGCAAGTTGAAAATAAAGTTTGCCGAAATTTTTAATCTCATGTTTTCTTCTCAGTAACACAATGACAGTTTCTTAATCATGTGTAGCAAAGGTGTGGAAAATTCTTCAATGATAGAGGTTGTTGTTGACATACCCGAAACAAAACGAGAACCAGGAACTGTAGAATGCAAGAAAAATACAGTTAACGTCAAAAAAGAAAAGCGATTCGTTTCTTACTTTCAGAGGCGAAGCTCCTGAAATAACAGTAGGTAAAACTTTCAAATGGAAAAACGAACAGACTATTCTACAAATAAGTACACACTACTCTATTTGCCAAAGTGAGACAGATGTACGAGATTTATTTTCATGTTTACAGCTATACAGTGTTTGTCGTGTCAAACTAACTTCAGGCTATTGTTGAGTACGTGTGGTCATCGTACGAAGTGTCCTGGCAGTAATCACGCTAAAACAAAAATAGCATTTGTTTATCTAGTGGTTGATTACCTGAAACAACTGAACCGGGCTCGTTGGTTTTGCCGTTCCTATCGTTGAATAGTGGTTCGTATGATCATAGTTACGGACAATTGGCGTTGAATAAACTGCTTCACTCCGCATACATGGTGAGTATGTAAACTTCACAAAAAACGTGTTATTTGGTGTCGTTGAAGCTTGCGCATTTGAACTTACATCGGTCAAACGTGGATCCGGTGAGTATACATTTTTGACTGGTGAAAGGTTTTGAATCAGGACATCGCCATATGTTTTCCGTTTTTGTGTTTTCTTCATCAACAAGAGTGATAGTATAGCAAGGCCAAGTGCAATAAAGGACAGGCCAGCAATGATTCCAACCATTATCACTGACTTTTCATCTGAAATTTCTCATGAAAACGTGCGTCAATCATCTAGTGAATATTACCTTCTGATGTTACTATTTCATTTTTGCATCCAAAAATGGACAGTTTCAACGCCGGTACCGGTGAAGACGCTGCCGCCAGTGGATAAATTCGAAATTTGTTCGTTTGAATAGGCACCGGAAAATGGTGATAACTGGGCTGCCCCGTTGCCAGAAAAGACCGTACTGTATTGCCATCTAAAACCATTTCCCACTCGTTCTCCACTTGAACGGCCATCGTAAAGTTTTGCGTTCGAAAGTCAAAGTAGCGTATTTGCGAGGAGTATGTTATTAGTTTGGTGATCGTGTGAACACTTGGCCCCAAGTCAATTTCGAGCCATGGTGATGCCGTGTCTGATATGTCCGGCGCCCAGGGCGAGATTGAGGATGAAACAGCTTGAGCCGGGTTCCAATTGAGATACGTTGAAACAGACTCCATTCCGCTTGTTTCGGTGAAATGTTCCAAATAACTCGATGCGGTGACGTTGAATGGAACAAGTGGCGTCGACTCAGGCAAGCAACGGTCTTTGTCTCCTTCAGATGCAACTTTTCTGATGATAAACGACGGTGCGGCTCCACCCTCTTTTGACCATATTTTATTGGCCAACGTCGCTGTATATGTATTTGGTGTTGTCGACGGTTTGATCGATACTAAACCGCCATTGCGATCGTGAATGCCGCAGTGAATGGCACTGCTACAGATACGGCTGAATGCTGAATACTCCCCATCGACAGTGCCAATGACGGTTTGTGTATCACAGCCTGGTTGACACTCGTAGACATTTGAGTAGTCCGTCAGATGACCAAATTCGACGTTACAATCAATTATAGTCGGCATGTCTAAAATTGAACTTGGCGTTAGATCAGTCAAGTTAGAGCAGTTCACCCCTGGAAGTGAACGGTAATCTCCGTCTGTAAATGGACGGATCCTATATCCGGAGCTTTGTTTGATTTACGCGGATACTTGTTTTTAGCGTGACATGTTACAATAGAAAGCACGAAATTGTAGTTAAAGCTTTATAAGCTTTTTTACAATTTTCGACTTACGCAAAGTTCTCACATTCATGCTGCTAACGAAATCTCCAACTAACAAATCTCACGAACCAAGTTCAAGTCGTCTATCTCTCCCCCAGCTACGTCGGATCTTAATGCAGGGTGTGGTGTCAACTATTCCCCTCTTATCGCATCGCGTTGTTACGTGTCATAGTAGTACGTCTCAAGCCAAAAACTAGCATTTTATTGCATGGTTCAGTTTCCTAATTTCGACAATATAATTGCAATTTTATGGTTCGAGTACCATTCTTAGCTCGTTTAGTCTGTTCCCCACCACTTTGATGTGCAAAATGGCCGTTATTATCCTTTGATCAGTCTAGACGACATGATAATTAGAAAATCGAACTTACTCTTTGCATATGTCAATGCGCCGAACATCAGTAGAATCTTCATTTTACTCTCTCTCTCTTTCCGAAAAGTGACAAGTTACCAAAAATGTCACCGAAAAGAGAGTTGAGTTTATTCCTTACTCCTCGCGCTCTCTCTGGCGCCTCCCTGTTGGCAGACGACTTGGCGCCGGGCTCGCTGAGAAGATACGCAGACTGTGTGACGCCAGTCGCTCCTCAGTGCAACAAAAATATAACTGGCCACGCTTCGCGCCCTGAATGTTGCCAATACTACAGAATGCTTGTACTGGTTTACTTATTATTCCCTTCGTTAGTACCTTAGCTAATACCCTGATTTATCAACCATAATAAGATGCAAAGTGTTCAGCTCAGGGTTTTTATATAAGTATAAGTGGCATAAAATATCGGAAAAAACCTTTCGACTAAAAATCCGGCGCCGTGGACTTCTATATAAACAGAATATAATTGAATTTACTATTGCAACTAAAAAGAAGCTCTAGAACTTTAAAGTCAAAATCAAATTAAATAAACTCAATTAAACTTTTAGCGTTAACGTTCAGAGTCTCAGTGAAATTTCAGGTTCTAGATCATCCTAGGGCATTTAATAATAATCGGCATCGACGACAATTATGCCGAATGGCGTTAATTGTAACTAAGTCAAACCGTGACAAATTTGATCTAAAGATCGCCTAATTCTGCTCCTGCCTTTGAAAGTGGGCGAAGAGATAGAAATGCAGATTTATTGTGTTTCATGGTGTGTGGTCGGCAGTTTTTTTCTTTTTTTGGTGAGGTGCACACACCGGCAGTTTTTTTCTGACTCTGAGAGATAGACGCAATTAGTACCATGAATAAGTGGATTCCAATCAAGAAAAAGTAAGCTTAGAGCAACGAGGCTCTAAATATTTGGGCCCTGATTTGAATCATTTGTGTGTTGGGAGAAAAAAGATGGATTTATTGTTACTTTCGAGGGATCTTCGCCTGTACTATTTGTTTACTCAAAAAATGAAGTGCCCTGTTGTCAATAGGAGCCTCAAAAATTATTAGGGAGGGTTGCCAGTTGTAATCAAGGTTCCATTCAAAAGGGGCCCGGGTCAAGCTGCGATTTCGAAGTAATATTTCCCCGTTGTTCTGTTTCGATCACCCGCTGTTTAGATTCAGCGAAGCGCATTTCTCAATGGGGGTAATTATCTCACACAATCGTCATAGGGGGCTGTGGATTGTTATTTGCCGGGCCGAGTTGAAGTACTTCTATCTGACCCTGATTTTGTCTGGTCGCCAACAAGTTTATCGCATTTCGATTTCCAATCGCGTCTATATTTGTAAATGCACACATAGATAAAGCTTTAGGCTTGGAGAAAACAGCTGGACGTCACTGACATCAGTGTGTATATTTCTCACCCCTTTAGTTCTGAAATCGATAGTCGGTTTGATGTTTCTTCTTAGTGTCAGGTCACGCGTGGTCGCGATCAACTGTCTGGCAGACGGCTATATTTGCATTGCAAGGGGATTAACGCGGAAATCAATTGGGTCTTTCATATATTACAACCGGTCAACGGAGTAAATGGAGGTATAAATCAATTAAACTAACTGTTTGCTCGGGCGATGATCAAATTTTGATCGATTAGGTTGTTAACTTCGCCTATTTATAGTACATATATTTACACTTCCGGTAAATAGGTGAAAATGGCGGATGTAAACAGTGTTAGTAAGTGTTGCCAAAATAGAAATCGACCGGAGCAGTGGACTGTGTAAAGTCGTGACTTGGGCAGATCTTATAATTTTCGCCCATTGTTATCACCAAAATTCATAAAAACGGTCAATTTACGGTCAAAATTACTTTAGTAAGCGTGTGTGTGTGCCAATTTTCCCAATACAATACCACTTGAAATTGGTTTCTAAATTTGCACACACTTTTTGTGTGTGTTTCTTCAACACAAATGAGATTAGAATCAAATTTGAACGAAACAAAACACTCTAAGTAAATATTCAGGAGTCTTGAATTTGTAACGCCAATTTAGTACTTTCAAGGGTTTAGGAGGGTTCCCACTCGATCAACTAAAACGCACCACAGCAAATTGTACATAGGGATTAGCGCACAGCGCCCGTTCTAGCCGAATGATCAAAATTGGCTGACTGATTGATCGAATGACTACTACTACTAGTCTGAAAGGCGAGCGGAAATGGGCCCGGCGTTTCCTCCATTGGGAGCGACATGCTAATTATCGTCAGCTAAAAAGATTAAAATTTCATTTCGAAGCCGCCCGCCCCTTGTAGCACAACAAACGGGTGTTTATTGACAATGGAATGGGTCGGCAGTGAGTCGCAAACAATACACATAATGCGCAGCGCACATGATCACACGTGGGATTGAGTGTGCATAAAACCCCCTTGTTCGAGGTGGCCACATCAATGGGAATAAATTGGACATGCAATAAATATCAATAGGAGGTCAAAGTCTGTTTGTTGTGTTTGTTATTTCATTTTTGGTCTATGTTTGTACAGTTTACATAATAATAATAACATGTGAAGCAATCAGACGTGGTAATAAATAGTTCTACTGAGTTGGAACACAGGCTGAATAAATCTCATTCAACTGTGAATCTCACGGTGAATCCGAGGCCTCCGAGCAAATTGAATTCCGAAAGGCATTTCTCCGTTGTCGCTTGTTGCTAACTGGTTGCTGTTGACTCGTCGTCATTATGCGTTTCTTGTAGAAGTCAAGCTCAGCGCGTAATAGACTTTGTTCTCGTTTTAAAATGTCATTATCCTCGATCAGCTGACATTTTCGTTGTTCAAGCTGCTGGACGCGGGTGTCGTGCGATTGTTGAAAGTTCTTATAATTTCGTCGATTCTGGCGTCCTCGTCGCCACTTTTTCACCTCTTTCACCATTTGCTGTTCTTCGATACAGTCAACCAGAAAGGGTCGATATGTGTGGTGATCGGGCGTGGTATTATTCTCTAACAAATTCCAAAGATCTTCCTCGTCTCGAGTCGCTTGATTCAAAAGGTCGTCCATGTAAATGTTCATACTTTTTGGCATATTTTAAATTTCGCTTTGACAATACCGGCTTCATTCTTCTGTTTATAGTACTCTAGTGAATAATTTCTAAATTTACTTTCTCGGAAAGTGAAGGCTTTGGTTTACTTTACAAACAAACACGAGACGATCACTTGGTCAAATATGGTGAATAACGTACTCGTGCTCCTTCAAGGCCAAATAGTCGAAATTCCTCATACAGACTGTATTTCAAAGTCTACAGTTGCTTGCTGAAACAATCAAAGTAACGAAGTGATTTGCTGACGCTTGCTTGAGTGAAAATATGAAAAACATACGCTCGATAATTTATTTGAACGACTCATTTATTCGTTGAGAGACAATCTCAGCTGCAAACTGATCACTGTGGACCTTCGTCACATTCATTTCTTTTGCTTTCTTCATTATTCGCTCCCGCCCACTGCGTATCGCCTGCTTCAACAACTTCGCTAGTTGCGCCTCAGTATTGTAGCGCACCTCTTTCGGGAATATTTCTGGATAGCTGAGCTTGTTCGGCACAAAACAAAGACATCCGGCCAGGGC
>SCLD01002219.1:0-19664 GCA_004367895.1 Oikopleura longicauda
TATTTGAGGGATTTAGACGATTTCGAATAATAGTACTGAGGCTAAAATTGTAAGAGAATTAGAAAAAAAAATATTTTTCAGAAAATTTCTAGATTTTTTTATTTTTTTGATGAGTAATTCTCTGTTTCCAACGTTCACACCACCCCCTCGGAACCATAAAGTTTTGTCGAATGTTGGCGAAATTCTGCTAATTGTTTTAACTTTAAATTTCTAAAACTTACTAATAATAATAGCATGATTTCTGTTGGTTGTAACGAAAGAAACTTCTTCTGGCACTATTGAGCTTGGCATTTTGATTTTCTGTGTAGTATTGTTTCGAAGTGAAGTCGATAATAATTCATTATTGTCGGTGACCAAAAGTAAATGAGAACCACCAGCCGTTTTATTTGATGTCATTGACTTAATTGAACTTGTCTCAGAATCAGACCATGGAATAGACTTGATCTTGGTAAAGTTCGCTTCTCCACCTTAACTCAAAGTTACTTTTCAAAAACTGTTTGATGTCTTTTTCGTCATGATTGATTCACTAAAATTGATGCGTGTAACCTTGTTTCTGAAGTCTCGTTGAATAAAACACAAGTTGACGCCCGTCCGAAATAACAAATTCATAATCACCGAGCCAAGTAACAGCCGTTGGTCTAACGCAGTTAAGGGGATCTTTTTTAGATCCCGAAAAAAAAAATGCCTGATAAGGGTTGTATATTCAAGGAACCACCAATATTAAAAAGGCATTTTCTTAATATGAACCCTTTACCTGATTAGTTTTGCTCAAACCGACCATGGCATTTTGATTGGCTGAAACGGCAGTTGCCATGAAGTTTGTCGGAATCATTTCACCATCTTCCACTATCGCAGAGTTGAAGTTCTCCTTGAAGCAGCCGAACAGTGAAAATAATTTCATTCTAAAACGTGTGTGATCAAAATTTATTATAATTTGTGTCATTTACATTCATATATATCATATATGTCTGTTACCCAGATAAGAATGATCTCTAGCTAATGGTCTCTGTTTAGAGGTTTGAAACGAGCCTGAACTTTGAGTGATTTAAGTTCTTGTTGAAGGATTTTTATATTTTGCTGTCTTCTCGATGAATAACGATTTGTTAACATTTTCTCTTTTAAATTTTACTTTGAATCAAAATTGAGACAAATCAAACTAATCAAGATTTATTTTTAAAATCATAGAAGCATGATAAGCTATAATTTAATTTAATAACTTATATTAATGACACTATCGCCCGTAAAGGTGATAAGTATCATGATTATTTGAATGGCGCACTCTATATTGTATATTTCTAGTCATTCTGATTCAAAAAGTGATGCCTAAAAATTTTTGATGGTTATGATTATATGGTAATGATTATCGTACTTTTGAAAGGATGGGAATAAGTGCACTTCGTAGTCTCTGGAAAATCCGTCTTTCAATTGTAACCAAAACGATCAAATGAAATAATAGATACAAGGTTGCTGCAATCAGTGACAAACTCATGGTCGTACGGGACAGTTGAAACCAATCCGATTGGAACCAGAACACCCAAAACACTAGTAACCTTTTACTCAAAAACTTTCCACATCTTTTACCCAAAAACTTTCCAAAAACCCCATTCGAAAGGGACTTGACAGACTTAGGTCAGTTTTTTTTTAACTGATTCAACTTCTGCCATTTTTGCATCAGGTTTCAAATTGTATCTAGTGACCGGAAATGAACTCAGAAGACGATTTGGATTCTTTTGGTACCCATATTTATGTGTAAAAGTGTCTTGTTGGCGATTTTAGATACCGGAAGTAATCAGCTGATCCTCACGTGACCGACCATGTCCGGAAAAACGTTGTATTTTTCCTAGAAACCAGATACAATTTGGAACACGATGCAAAAAACCGTTTGTCAATACCTAGTCCCAGTTCCGAGGAACCGATGGCAGAAGTTGAATCAGTTAAAAAAAACTGACCTATAATATGTTACTGGTCATTTAATGACCTTACCCTCAAAATTGTCCAACTCAAAGCAATGAATATCGTTATATGTTAGCCTTTTAATCATTTTCTTAAAGTTTTATTTTCGAACGAGATTTGGAAGATACAAATACATAGGCGTATGAAAGTAATAAATGCGTAGGCACAAATAATTAATTGCAACTAAACGGTCTTTTATCTCTTGGCACAGGCTGGTTAATCACGCAAAGAGTAAATTCTAGAGACACCGTTTTTCATTTTATTTCATGCGACTCAATATTAATTTGAGAATAAGATGAAAAACTCTTTGAATGATCGAACCGCCATATATAGATATTACAGGATAGGCTAAATCTAATACGTAATAATATTTAGTATTACGTGAAGGTCGGAATTATTACGTTATTCAGTTTACATGAAGTCTGCATATAAGGGTTTCAATCAAGTGAAATAGGTACTTCTTCTCTATTCAGATGAGTCAGAAGAGCATAAATCACTTTGAATTGAGTCATTGAGTGTAAAATCATGGAATTGAGATTGGTTGAAGAGATGTTGGGGAATTGAAGTTAGCGGGCAAAAACGGAAGACCGTTCGCAGTTTGCCCATTTTAATGACATGACCAGTCTTATTCTGCTTGAAGTTCTTTTTAAAACTCATCGTGACGAACAATTGCATCTCCCCAATCTAGAAAATAAAGAAAATAAACTAACTTTGATAATTGATAATGCCTTACCAGTAGCTTGACTACCAACAAATACGTCATGATGATTAAGAATTTCTTGATGAGATAGTTGTCCGTCGCCATTTGAGTCACATGATTCGATTAAATGCTTGGCTTCACCTTCGGCATGATCATATTCACTTGGTAATATCCAGTCTCGAACTTCTTTGTTCTCAAGATAACCAGATTTATCAGAATCTCGGAATTCGTGAAATTGACGACGTTCTTCTTCCACCCAATCAGGTTCTTCGCCTTCATCATCTTCGTGCCACATATCTAAAATATTTTTGTTTAAATGGCCACATACTAGTGAAACTTGTAAGTTTCTAAAGATATCATAATTCTCCTTTAAGCGAAGGGTGATTATATATCAGTCCTAACAACTGATATGCATCCTTGAATAAAAAGGTTCACACATTTGAACATGTGTTAACCTCATAATACGACCCAAAGCAACTCTCCCATCCCGACCAGCTTTAGAGTTACCTCCAATATATTCTTCAAGTGAAATTTTCCCATCTTTATCACGATCAATATCTTCAATAGTTTCCACAATAACCATATCTTTCATATGATCATATTCTTCTGGATGAAGGAATGCTGTTAGTTCTTCTTTTTCCAAGTATCCCTTTTTGTCTTGATCAGCTTGTTTCCACCGACGTTCGTCACGGAAAAGCATTTGTTCATAAGAGAAGCCATCGTCTTCTTTGCTTAAGAATTTTGTTCGATAACGTTTCTTTTCATGGTGAAAACTAAATGAGATAATACTTACTGATTGAGCTCTTCGTCAGTTAAAAACCCATAAGTATGCTCTTTATATTCTTCCCATGTAATTTTACCATCACTATTTTTATCATTCTCTTCCCATTGTCTTTCTGTATCATCATAAATATATTTGGTCTGGACATAATGAATCCACATAGTTAACTCTTCTTGGGTTATCTCTCCATCACTATTTTTGTCCATTTTAGCTGCCAAAGCGCCTAATTTTTCATCAATTTCTTCTTTAGAGAGATCATCAACTGTGGAGAATTCGTCTTTGAAGACTGAACAAATAATTTTAGTTTTTATTCTGGAAAATGAAGTCCATATTAAAACATACATTCATTATCGTATTCAATGGAACCGGGATCATATCCAAGTTCAGGATCAACCAATGCAGGATCGAGTTTTGCTTCGAGATCTTCTTTTTTCTTAAAAAAATCTTTAGTTGAATTTAATTTCATAAATCAAGTCATGAAACTGCAATGCATTTTGTTAAACCACAATCCAGAAGTTCAGAGTGATTATACCGAGACTAAAGGTTTAGAAAAATTCACCTAATGCAATGGTTGAATATAGTGGTATACAAGTAAATACCTTTTCTAGAGTTGAATCACCTCTTGGAACACCACCATATGTCAAATTACCGAGTAACACCAGACCCAATTTCATTTTTCTTAAAATTGTTCTCTTTAAAAAAAATTCCAATAGACTTTAAAGTCTTTTTTGATTTCTGTTTTAGGGAGGCGATTTTGGGCGACGTGGCTTTTCTCTATTTGTTTACTTTGAAGTCAGTCGTAAATAAATAGGCCGGGAGATGACCCTCTCTGTCTCTCTGTCATGGTTTTCACGGTTCAACGTGACGTCACTCGGTGCCCAATCTTCAATTCATATCACGTGACTAACGGTCACCCGCTGTGGCAGTCAATTGGCTTTGACTAACACAAAAAGTGTCACTCGAGCCCAATTCAAACCCGATTTGGTCAATTAACTCAAACCAAAAGATCATAAAAATATGTCGTAAATGATTTGTAAGTTATCAAACAATTCTTAAGAATTTCATCAATAAGAAACTCCCACTAAACACACCGTAATATTATGGCCACGGAAGAATTTGGTAACATCTCTTTTTGACAGGTATTTAAATCGGATAAAGATATCAACATGCATTGATTATGGTAGCAGCATTTATTATGGGGATCCCAGTTTTTATCGTTATGAGGCATTTTGTGTAAGATAGATGGAAATAATTATTAAAACTTAATAAATTAATGAATCATCAATTATTAAACAGTATTAATCAGATAGTACAGTTCTTATAAAATCAAGAGTTCTAGAATAAATTGGATCAACTTCATCAATCGGCATGACCATTCCATCGTGATCCTTTTTAGACATTGCAAAGGAGCCAACGCCTGAAAAATAAAATTCATAATCATAAAAATTTACTGAATCATAAAGTCTTACCTGGATTCGCTGTGTTTGGTGGAACGATGTGAACCATAACACCATAATTTGATGGTAATTCCTCGCCCCAGGACATGACCTTTACATTTTTGTCTTTCACAGTTTTCAAAAATTGGTCATTTAGCTGATATAAGTCTTCTTCCAGACCACCAAGCATAATCACTTTTATTTCCTGGCTATATGAAAAAACTAATTATTTTCTTCACAAATAGCTTATTTGAAATAAGACCTCATTGGTTAAGAATCATTTATTTTTAGCCTTTTCTGGAGTTACAATATTATAATCTTTAAGATAAGTGGTAAGTTTGCCGAGTGCTTCCGTTTCATGAGTAAATAATTTTGCAATGGGCGATCCAAAATGCGGTGTTCCAAGAAAGACAACACCTTCTAGTTGCGATCCTAGTTCTGGAAATATCTCCAACATTTTCTTCGTGACCAAACCACCCATTGAATAACATACAAATACAGTTTTTCTTTTTCCGACACCTGCTTTCTTTAATTTTGCGCCCACTATTGAAAGATATATAAAACTACTAGGTTACATATTACTTGATACTTACAATCGGTGGCTATAGTAGTAATACTTCTTTTTTCACGTTCAAATGGACATTGATGACGATCATATACAATAGCTGATTCGTAATCGACTAAATTTCATTTGAAGGATATTCGTAGAGCTAATAATCTTGAAAGTCTCACCTGATAAAATTCTACAGCTTCTGGGTCTTTTATTTAAATCCCTGGCAACCCACTGGTCCACCCAATTGACCCGCTTTGAAACGAATTCTCCGTTTTCATGAATTTCTGTTTTTGTTGTCCAAGTTGATGCAACACCACCGCCCAAGCCATGTACAAAAATAACATCATTTTTCAGCTCTTCGGTCACTCTTCCTTTAGGATAAATTCGAAATACTCCGTCTTCAAAAGTACCTTCTTCGGAATCAATATCGAGGTTGGCTAGGGCACGAATAGCCTGGAAGCAGCATAAAAGCTTTAAAGTTTTCAAATAGGTCTCGATTTATCACCTTTTCTAAATACTAATACTGATTCATGACGATGAACTTTAGACTAAATAATATTTTAATAGAGTCCTATTAGAGTCCTATTAGAGTCCGAATATTGAAAACCCACCTTATTGAAGCAGACTTCATCATCGTCAAAATAAATCTGGTGGTCATCAATGCATGATCGAAGGATTTTATGAACACCAAGTTGAATAAAGAGCGGCTTGAGAATTGGATCGCAAGCAAGGTTTGCCAAACACCTCAGTGCAATTTGTTTCATTTCAAGAGATTTTGCTGCATTCGGAGAGTGATCATTCAAGACCACATCGATCAAAGTCTCAAATAATAACTCGCTGTTAATCAGCTTGTAATTTTCTGGATCTTCACAATACCGTCTTAACAGTTGCGTTACATGTTGACTATATTTAGGCAATAATGTCTGAGATGTCGATAACGGCGAATATTAAAAACTACGAATATGGTTATTTATATAGATTTTACACACCGTAAAGCTTTCAGAAGCATCAGAATACCAGCATCTTCATGTATTTTATCATAAATTTTCGAATTGACAATAATTGCATAATCAGTAAAGTCATCTCCAATATTGTGGTTCTTTTTTGATTCGGAATTTTCGATTTTTTCCCAAATAGATTTTATTTCCTCAATAGCCGTCTCTAAAAATTTCTATTTTAATTTATCCTGTTACGAGTGGGGAAATTCAAAAAATAGTATTTTTTGAAAAAAAAGAACATAAACTGGATTCCGACAGACGAATCGTTGCAGGATACTTATCGGACTCTTCTATCCAGAGGAAAACATGAATCGTCTCATTTTGTTTTAAATTCCAGCTCGAAGAGCAGTACACAGTGGTATTTTCCACCCGGAGGACGGATAAGCTTACCAGTGAAATATTTCACACAAGGAGTGAATAAATCTTCGTCCGAAAGTAGTTTTGTGCTGGGAAGTTGATTAAAAATACTCAGAAGTCTTCTCGAAAGTTTTTTTCCAAGATTAGGATTGATTGGATCAATAAAGAGTTCGGAATGAAAAGTTTCCAAACGTGATAATGCATGAATAATTCTAGATCGACTGATTCTGCTTCGCAAATGATCAGAATCGGGATGATTATCAAGCCATTTCAGGTCATCCTTTCCAGGTTAAAAATGAATGCTGTTATCATTGTAAATATGGGAAAATAATGCGCTTATTCTATATTTAAAATCGATGTTAAGCCCTTCACTGTCAACTTTCAGTGATGATTTTATTATCGCTCTGACGGAAATTATTCTCTTAAATTTTTATTGATCATAATTTCTAGCACAGAATCCTAGTATAAATTCTAGCGCGCGAACGGATAACGTAAAGCGTTGGTATATATTTGAAAGCAGATTTGAAACCTGTTACCTTGATGAATTTGACAGAATCGTTTCTTTCTATTTGACAAACTGAATTCATATCTTTTAAGAACCTGTCAATTGTTTTCTTTTGAATAATTCCAAGACGAAAAGCCAAATCATATGAAAAATGAGAAATTTTGTCTAAACCAGCAAGTTCTTTCAACTTATCGGGGGTTTTCATAACTCATAGATATTGATTCACAGGCTATTAAAGTCATAATCAAACCAAAGCAAACACCCACCTCTGGTCTAACCAAATCTGTTTCCATACTTGAAAAGTTTCGGCTTAACTTCCGATTGAATTCGGACCACTCATCTGAAAGAATTTTTCCACCCACACAAGCAACACCTACGCCAAGAACCCGCTTTACTTGTCGATAACGACCTCCGCCCATTCGACTAATCTAACAAGTCTAAATTAACTCCCTTATAAGAATTCTAGAATTATCCTTAAATATTTTCATCGGTCATCAGTTCAAGAATGGACCACCAAATGCTCAAAAAGAAGTTGTATACAAAATTCTGTTTATTAGAACCTCGCACAGAAGGCCAAATACAATGTATTACCGTGAGATCGACAAAGGTCGGCAATGGTCACACATGTTTCCGATAGACCAATCGGATTAATCAAGGGGCGGCAGGATTGCAGAAAAACGAAAAGTATTACGTAAGAATCGAACTTGTGACCTTCAGAGCCAAAGAAAGTATAACGTAACAACCATGATTCATGGACCATGACTGAGACATGCTGACTCATTGTTGGAACGAAGCAGCCAGTGAAGCACGGGAATCTGCCAACATTGCATCTTGCTTGTCCTTAAAAGAATTTACAAAATCTGTTAATCAATAGCCAGATAAAAAATTGCCCAATCAAAATCTCTAATTTTACCTGAATTTCTCCCATTTTTTCTTCCTTGGTTTTTCCATAATATTTTGGATGGTAGAAAACACCAAAAGTTTTGTCTTGATGAAGTTGGTCACCTTTCTTGAAATAAGATGCTGGATGAATCGGCCTTTTATGTTTTTTCAAAATAATGCTAGTTGTTCAGCCTTCACGGCCTTCTAGACACGTGATTGAACCAGTCAATCGTGCACGTCACGATCGTGCACATTTCGTGATTTCGGACCCCGGATGGGTCGCTTATCAGATTAAAATATGAATTTGAAAACCAGCCTTATTTCAGGAGCTTGTGCCTTTTCGTACCATTTGCGTCTCTTGAGGCCATCTAACCAACCACGTGGTTCGGGACCTGGACAGTTCTCAGGGATACCAACCTTGAGAACGACCAATCGAGGATCAGTAAGAACTTCTTCGGGAACACCCCAGAAAATGGCGCCATCGGGTGGTGGTTCAGGACCAAGCTCAGATGGATCTTGAATCGGGGCAGGTTCACGATAAGCTGTGATATCATCATCGAAGGCTTTTTGGCCTTTATTCTGAAGGTCTTCAGGATACGGACGTCCAAGAACTAAACAATAACTTTAAAATTATGTACGAAAGTAACACTTTTTTGTCAACATTATTTTTATTGTTTCAACCTTTAGAACATTGTAAAGGATGCATAAATTGTAATGATCCGGCTCTTGCGAAATCGGGATCATAATCGAATCTTGCTGGATCAAGAAGTTTTTTATGAAGTTCGGAAATTTCTCCTTCTTTTCGCTTCACCGCTACCCGAGTCTCATCTTGTTTAGCAACCTGTCGTGATCGTGGTTTCCAAGCACCCCAATCACGATCGTCACGATCACCAGCTCCCTTTTCTTCAGTTGTTGACTTGGGCTTTTATCATTTTTCAATATTGGTCACATTTTTTTGTTTTTTTTGGTATAATTTATACGAAATAAAAATTTGTGCGAGACTGCTCCAGAGATATTGTGAAGCTATAACTACCCAGTGACAATTGTATAAACTTCTGGTATGAATATTGCAAACTATCCTTGGGATTTCCGTCATTATAAGTTCTCAATTCTGATTCGTCAATTTCCATTCCGGCATCAGCTTCTCGGAGAGGTTTATCAGGATCTTCTCCCATTCTCTTCATCCATGAAGCCTGGAACTTTGAATCTTTCTTTTTTGATTTTTTACTCTTTTTCTCGTCAGAGGGATTCTCAGCGGAATCTAAAATATTACAAGGTAAATATTTCTTCAGACAAGTAATATTAATCCTTACCTTCCGGATCATCAGTGAATTTTCGTTTGACCTTCTCGGTACCTTTCCGCTTTCTTTTACTTTTTTCGCCCCATCCGAAGCCATCTTCATCGTCCTTCTTGTCTTCCCCTTTAGCTTCTTCACCGTCGCCGAAAAGTTTTTCTTGTTCTTTCAAGAAATCTGGAAGTTCTTCTTCCTCTTTCTTATCTTCAGCAGGTTTCAAGTCCTTAATTTATGTAACATAACGTTTTCTCAGTTTTCAATTACCTCGGCAGTTGTCTTCAGGTTGATAGTATTGATTTGCGTTGGTTGTTTCTTCTTCCAAGAAGCTCCAAATGACGAAAACTTAGTTTTTGGTTTTTCGCCTTCTTTTGGAAGATCAAACGCCTTTTTAGCTAATGCCGATACTTCTTTCGGTGCTTCAGGTACTGCACTAACTTTCGATTTAGTGAACATACCACCAGTCTGTTTACCAAAGAATGACGCCGGATCGAAATCAAGACTTTCTTCAAATAGCTCGACATTCTCCTGAATGTTAAATATATTATACCAACGTAAAACTTTTTTTTCGTGAGTACCTTTGGTTTTTCTTCCTTTTTTTCTTGAGCTTCAGCAGCGAATCTCTTATCCTTATTTCTTCTCTCCATATATTCTTCCATTCTGGTCTTTTTACGTTGCATAAGCATATGCTCCCTGAATTTGAGTTGAGAAGATTTTCAGGTTGAGCTTAGAATATTCCGATTCTTACCTTTGATAATCTCGAACTGCCATAGTCGCCATCTTCTTGACTTCTTCAGCAGTTTCGGGTAGGGCTTCAGGAACATCTTGAACATATTCTGGAAGATCTAATTGCTGTGGCGGCAAGTGATCCTCGGATACCTAAAAGTATTTCTATCAACGATGCTATAATTTATTTCAATTCAATTATTCAAAATGAAATTTCAAAACATAAACGGTTCATAATAAACTACATCTTCTTCCTGATAAATATCATCAATATTTTCTAGACAAACAAAAATCTCGCAATCAAAATTCAAAATTTTTGATAGTTTAAAAATGGATAATGCCAAGGTTAGAAAAATGATAGACAATTTGTTGATAGGAATATGAATGTATGATTCATACAATATGAGACTCTCTCATATCTATAGCATTTAAGTATTGTAAAGTTGGAAAATATTTGCTTTCTGTTTCTGGTTTGGCACTAAAATCCCCAAAGAAAAATGTAAAACCAAAACAAGACAAAATCAATGACCAATCGGAAGCCGAGTCACTAACGACAGAAAAAGAAAGTTCACAGATAATCAACTTGCAAAGAGTTGACTCGAAAATGGAAATTGGTGGGGAAAGTTGTCTATTGGTTGATATTCCGTTAAGCCAGTACGAAGCCGGGTTTTATTTCATCTGATCTGAGTCAATTTCGTTTGACGTGAAATCTTTTTGGATCGGGTTAGGTTTATGAGACAAAAACCACAATTTAAGTTCCTGATTTGGGTTTGGATTCCAATAATAGTAAAATATGTATGGTCAATGTACCGAAACTATTGGATATGGAGATAAGAAGATCTACTGTCCCCACCTATAAACCACATACAAAATAAATGTTTATTACCTCAACGAATTGTGGTTTTCGATCTTCTCTTGGTCGTTGTCTTAACCCCTGTTCTTGCTTCCAATGCTTTGGAAGACCTTTCAAAGGCCCTTCTTTATGGAAACCCGGACCCTTTTGGGCATCATCTTGTGGAAGATATTTTGGAACTTTGTTAGATCGATCGTATAACTTTTTTGGTTTTGTCTTGGTGTGATCTTCACCTCCCAAAAAGTCGAATGAAAAAGCTTCACTATCACCGGCTCCACCTTCAGATACCATAGTTGTTTCAGTCCGCCCATCAAATCGACGAATTTCAACTTTCTTCTGACCAGTAGCATGACCTGAAGACGAAGGACCAGGCTGATCTTCGGAAGCTGCCGCAGCCGGTTTTTGAACAGTTGACTCCCCATAAATATGAGCTGGATTGAATTTGGCTGCCATTTTTAGTCGTCTGTCCTTTTGTTCTTCTGTTTCTGAGTCTGAAGAATCACTTGAAGACACTTGAAGGGCTTCACCAGCGGGATTGATCATTTCACCGGGCTGATTGACATTGGTGGCTTGTGATGTATCTATTGTTGTTGTAGTTGTAATATCTTCAGTGCCTCCATATTGCATCTTCGGCATATACGGAAGACTTCTTGCTCCTCTTTGCCTCGGTTCTTTTTCATCTTCATCATCAGTATCCGTTTCACTATCTTGATCAGAACTTCTCATTCTATGACGATCTCTTCTAAAACGTTCCAATTTGATGAATTGAAGGGCGTCATCTTGTGTAGGAAGATATGAAGTTCCATAGGTGGCGCTTTTCATCTTTTCTGGACCTCGAACAATCGCCAACATTTTTTTCATTCGATCAAGCTTTACTTTTTCTTTATCTTCAATGGCTGACTTCGGAGCGAAGGTTGCTCCTTGAGGGGCCTCAGCAATACCAGCAGGGACATAGCCTGGTTGGACACGGACTTCGCCGTCTCTAGCACCCCACGGCATATACTTTGGCTTTTGATTTGGATCAAAAATTGGATCTTTCAGAAGTTCGTCATACTTTTGAAGTTTTTTCGTCTTTTTCTTTTCCAACTTTTCAAGTCTTTCCTCTTCTTCAAGAGAATGTTTTGGTGCTGGCGGTGGTATGACACCATCTGAAGTCGCTTTGACGGGAGCAGAAGAAGTTGTTGCGGCTTCAACCTTATTTGGATCTACTTCGGCTTCGGCGTTTGGATCGTAAATATTTGAAGGATCTTCATCGGGTGCCTTCGGAGCATTATTGACGACTTGTGATTGGATAAAACCTTGAGTGAAATACCAACCAGCAGCCTGTTTATGATATTCTTCTTGTTCTTCATCCCAATGACTCCAATCCTGAAGTTGAGCTTTGTATCTTTTCCAAAACTGTTCCCATGCATCAGACATTTGAATTGCATCCATAACAGCTGCTGGAACTTTTGGAGCTTCAGGAGCTTTTTCATTTCTTCTCATTTTTCGATTTTCTTCTTCTTCAATTTCTCTGCGGACTTCATTTGAAACTTCTTCACGGAGTCGATCACGAACTTCAGCAACAATTTGATTTCTATTCTTCATAATGGCTTCATTTTCCTTTGCGACACCTGGTGCCATGGCTTCAGTGATCTCTTGTGCTCTCTGAAGACGCTCTTCGGCGATTTGTTTGGCTTCATTCTTCAGACTTTGTTGTTTACCAATCCATGAAGCCAAACGAACTTCAATTCTTTTTTGTCTCATAAGTCGTTTATCAAGTCTATCTTGGATGGCCTTCTCTAATGCCTTCTGACGTAAACGCGCTTCTATAACATCGTCATCCTCAATTGGTTTCAATTTACTTCCACCAGGAATTGCACCAGTTTCTGCTCTAGCAGGAATTCCACTTTCTGGAAGAGTCGGACCGAAATCGTCTTCAGGAACTGGAACATCAGCAGGAGCAATCTCTTCGCCGGCTTCACGTGCCAATCTTCTGGATTTTTCTTCTTCGGTCTCCGGCATAGATTGAAGGGCTTCACCAACAGACTTTGGTTTGAAGAGCTTCTTGTTGGCATCCTTCTTTTTCCATCCAAAACCATCTTCATCCATAAATTTATCAGGATTGATATCTTCTTCATATGAAGGATCAACTTCTTCTCTCTTTACTTTTTTAGTCTTCTTCTTTTTCTTTGACTTCTTCTTTTGTTTTGCAATATAAGCCTTCATTTCTTCGTCGTCTTCTTCTTCAAGAAGAGCAGCCAAAAGTTCTGGATCATCCATTGTAAGAGGTTGACCATTTTCGTCCAACAGAATATTTCCATCTTCATCGCGAAGAAGATTTTTCTCTGCTTTCTTCTTCTCTCTCACCTTTTTAGCCTTCTTTGCTTCTTGTTCAGCTTTAAGCTTTTGAAACTCTGCTTCAATTTCTTCGGGGGTTGGTTCAAAATTTTCTAAGGCTGCTTTATGTTCTGAAAATTAAAATGAACCGAGATAAAAGCAAAATGCCCTCTGTGAGGCTCGAACTCACGACCTTCAGATTATGAGACTGACGCGCTAACCAACTGCGCCAAGAAGGCAACTGATATATGGACAATGTTTTGAAACTAACCTTCAGAAAGATCATTCAAATCAATATCTTTCAAGACTTCTGAAATCGAAGGTTCTTCACTGAATGGAGCAGGAAGTTTCTCTTTTTTAATTTTTTTCTTTTTTGATTTTTTTGGTTCTTCGAGCATTTTAAGGGTTGCAGCAGCTGTTTCTAGATCCATTTCTTCCCCATCTTCAAGTTTAGACATCATCATTTCTAATTCGGCTAACTGGTCACCAACTTTTTTCTTTTTCTTCTTCTTTTTAGTCTTCTTCGACGATGACTTCTTCTCTAATTCAGCCTGTGCTTCTGCAAAGGCGGCAAGAAGTTCTTGAAATTATTTTAGGATCGCATAAAGACACCAGCACTAGGATTCCTAGTCGGTTCATAGATTACTTACCGGGGTCATTTTGCATCCCCTTGAGGGCGTCCGTGAGCCCTTCGGCGTCCATTTTTTAAAATTCTATTTTGTGGGATAGCGACAACGGCCTTGGTTTCTAGGCTAAGAAACCAAGTGATATTATCCTAGATATCACGTATTCAGATAATAATACGTTTAATAATTCTAATAAGTGTAATTGCGATCCCTTTACGGTGATTTCGATTTTTCTTCCAAAAATTTCTAAACATTTTTATTTTTATCCCAAATAAACACATCAGATAGTAACATTTCTGATGAGACATAATATGATTCAGCGATATGATTCATACCTTTCTGAAATATAATAAATGTTAGTTTTTTTATCATGTCAACTGTATTTCAAGAAATAGCCCGCCACCTGTCGTAAGTAAGCTACGAAGGCTACAGAAGTGTTCTTTATACAGGCAACAATATTTGTCGGATGGCAGATGAGAGCTAGAGCTCGTGAACGCCAACACGGAGATTTTTATTCAAACTAGGTTGAAGCTGGAGCTTGTTGGATTAAGGTAATATTGTCTCCCTTCAACAAGATTCGACCAATGTTCTTCTTGAAATGGGTCTAAATAAGGTTATCATAAATTATGTTTTATACGCCAGTAAGTTTATGACTCACCTTGACGTGGATTTCGTCAACATCCTCCAAAACGAGGTTCATATATTCATCAAATCCGATAATGACTCCTTCAAGTCTCACATTGACAACGTCATACAACCAGATCTAAAAGTGAGAAAATCAGAACCGGACAATGATGGACTTATAAAATTACCTGAACTCGAAGTTTCTTCTGGAAGAACCGAAAAAGTAAATTGATCGGTTGGACCATGACTTTTTGGATTTTATGACCCGACATGTTCGGATTCGTTCAAAATTCAATTCTAAACAATATTTTTCCACTCATTTTCCATAATTCAATTCATCCCAATTTCATTTTAGATAATAAGAAATTGATTGAATCAGCACTCTCGGGGTCAAATTTTGACCTCAGTTTTTGTCCACAGGATAAAAGGTCAGACTGAATATTTGACTTAGAAAGAATCAAAATCTTATTTATATCTTCTCCACAGTCTAAAACGAAACAAAATTCAAAAACAGATGATGCCATTTGGATAATTTCATTTCGTTTATTTCCATCGCGACAAACCAAATTGATTGCTAGAAATATGTTTTTTTCTCGTGGCATAAAACATACAATTAGGGATACCCATCATATTCCGAATTGTCCCCAAAACGTATGAAAATTGGTCATGATACTTTAATAGAGGTCACTGATTATCATTTGGAAGCAAAAAAGGAATAGGGTGGGTATCCTAAACTCATATTTTTGTAAGTTATATAATAGTCCATAGACTACTATCTTACCCATGATTCCGTCTTCCGATAAAACTTTCTTCGATTTTTCCAGAGCTTCGCGGGTAATAAAACATTCTGGGGGACATCTCAGTGGAAGTGAAGGATCCTTCTGATCGACATCCAGCACCAAAAGATTTATCGAAGCTTCTTCGCTCATTTCAATTATCTTTATACCATCTGCCACTGTTGCTTTCACTTTATCATTCTCCTAAAAATATAAGGCAAGGCTAGGTTGAATTCGTGAGTTTCAAACTTGCCTATACATTTAAGGAAACGCATCTAAATTACGTTCATTTTTACCAACCTTATAATTGAAAAATTTTTTGGCGACTGCTACTATTTCCTCGTCTATTTCCACCGATCCAAGTTCCAGATGAGGATATTTATGAGCTAGATAAGACGTCACACAGCCACCACCAAGACCTACTATCAATACTTTTGGCACTATTTTTTCACTTTTTTCGTTTCGATTTTTTAAAAGAACTTCAACAGCAAGAATTATTCCATAATAATATTCTGAAGCGACAAAATTCAAATCAAATACAATTTCGATTTTTGATTTCCCAGATTTTTTCGATTTCTTCGTCTTTGATCCAACTTTCAATTGAACTTTCTTTTCCATCATTCTGCATTCTGATTGGATAAGCGTTGGTGTGTTTTCAAAGATGAGACGCCTATAAATATGTTCTTCGTTGTTCCGATCACGTGATGTTGATTCTTCTATCACATAATTTCCAGAAAGTTTTGATGTTCCACGACCAAGAATTGTTCTATTCTCAATTTCAGCACTTAATAATCGAGTTATAACTTATAACTTGTATATCATGATTTCTTGGGATATAAAATGTTGTGTATCAAAAAATGCATATTTGGTCTAACCTGGTTTTTTGAAAGTTTTAGTTTATAGGAAAAAAATTACCTTTCGGTTAGGAACGGTACTGATTTGGCTTTGAAGCTTGCCGCTTTTAGTTCTTTGACGAGCCAACTCAGTTCATTTTTGACAGATTCCATTGATTCATACTTATGAAGCATATTCAGTAAAACAATTACGAGTCTCTTGAAACCACCGTCTTGTACCGATTTACAAGCAGCAGATAACGATTTTCGACCTTCCTTCGTAGAATATAGCCAATCGAATTCTCGTCCACCGGAAACGATGAAAAAAGCCATTTCGTTTTTATTTGAAATTGAATCGACTATATGAAGATTGAATCGCGGCACACCATCAACTTCTGGTGAAAACAGCTGAAAGTTAACTTCTTCATCTGAAGGTTTTATCTTTTGGATAAAGCCCTTCATTTGACTCCATTCTTGTTTTGATTTTACGAAAGCGATGACGTCATCAGCAGTCTGAACGCGTTCGCCTTTCTCCGTTTCATGACCAAAGATTTCAATAATTTTGAGTGCAGGAAGACCTACTCTGATTGGTCTCATTCGGGTTAGAACGAATACGAAGACGGGAAGAGGAACAGAGTGGCCTTCTTTTTGTTCGGGAATATGTTCATGTAATCTAAAAGTTTTTTATTACTTTCTTATTATAATATTTGTTTGGAGGTTTAGTCAGATCAAGATCTGGTCACTACAAACCTGATAAGCCAGCCATCCCTTTTTGCAAAATAATTATTCAGATGTTTTGAAATATGTTTTTGTGCGAGTGTAATAATTATATATCGTCCATTATTCTTTATACATCGTTCAATTTCTTGAAACATTGCATTGATCATTTCAACTGTGTCCTCTTTTTCATCTACCATCATAGCGTCCAAAGTTCCCTTATCTTCAAACATTACGAATATTTCAGGTAGATGTCCAGGTATGGGAATGAAAAGGGTGACAAATATGAGCTTACCGATAACAGTATTGAATTTTTCATCATTGTATACCATTTTTGTAACGTCACCAACATCGAAAATCATTTGCATATTATTCTGTTCAGCTTTTTTCTTCATTCTCGAAATTACATTTTCGGATATATCAATATTTGTTATCAATTTGCAATTTTGCTTTGAGTATAATTCTTCAGAAAGCTCAGAGTTACCGCAACCTACACAAGTGTTTCAAAATCAGGCTAGGATTTCAAACTTAGTACGATGAATAATAACTTGGTTGTTCAAATTAGTCAAGTCCTGTGAATCATCTTCGGTCATTTCGACTCAAGTTGAGCTCATTGGTAGCGCATGGTAGTAAAATCTCGGAGTTTGAAACACTAATCCTACCATTAGAATTTCATCGGTTGACTTTACATATTTTTGCATCACAAAAGCAAGTTCCCAATATGTCCCATACCATTCGAAAGGATCTTTTCGTTTATCAAAAAAATCGGTCCAATAGTCCTTTGATGCGAACTCTGTTCCATGTTTCGGGAGCAGATTCATTCTAAGAAAGTCGTAAGTTGGTAAAAGTTCGATCCAAATTTTGGACCAGAAAGTGATTTTTTGGTTGTATTATTATTGCAATGAATTTTCTTCGGTAATTCTCAAAGTTCTCAAAAGGCGTTTACTCCGTTTTCTCTCGTTTCCAAACTGCGAAGAGAGATTTCGAAGTGTCAACTCTCAATTTTCGGTGCGTTGATGGAAAATTATTAATGAGTCATCGATTTATTAACAAATGTTTTGTGGTATAAGTTTACCGTTGCAACCGTTTATAACGCTTGCCGTTATGCGTTTGACGCTCAAAGTGTGACTAGCAAGAAACAATTAGATTTACATGTTATTTATGTTTATTCAAAACCAGAGATATAAAAATTTGCAGCGTCAAATTCGTAATTGAAGTACATGAGGTCGTAATGATAAATGTCCTGGAGTTTAAATAAGTCGTTTAAATGAACTTTCAGGGTCAAATTCATTCCGTTTCATGAATTATAGCCTAGGATGTCGTTTAATCACATTTCAGTGATTTATTTTACAAGATCATCTCATCATGCTGTGAAGTGACGTTCCTTTTGAATATGCGTCCACAAGTTTATCATGAACCGTATCGCTCCCAACACCTTCATGTGCGTGATTCATCTCGTCTCCAAATGCGGGTGGCAATTCCTTATCCATCAAGTACTAGGAGAATGAATAAGACTTCGGTTATCTGGGTTGAACTAGTGACTGAAAATAGAACTTGGCCAGCGACTGAACTCATGTTGGAGCTGAACGATAGCCTATGTTCAGATTATTAGTGTGCTCAAAAATTCAATGTAACCACTCGGAACGTGGCTCCTCCGTCGACTAGTTAAAGTCGTGCAGTCTTCAATGAACCCAGACCGTTTCCAGTCTCAGTTCTGCTTCCCGCTCAAGAGGAGTCACCCTGTCTCGTCATCGTAGGGTTCGTGGGTGTCAAGGTTAGTTGACATTTTCGAGAAACATACTATAGAAATGATCCCTAAAAGTATGATCTTAAATGGGTAATTGGTAAAAAATTTCTATATAAACTGAATCATACAAATATTTATGGTTCCTAGCTGATAATTGAAAACGCACCTCAAAGTCTTCTGCCCACGATTCAAGCTTAACAATATGATCCCATTTTTCATCACACACTGAACAAGTTTCCACTTGAGGGCGCAGACCGGGCACGTGATCCATCCACGTCAAAGTTTCCGTAGTAAATTCGGCAATGAAATCGGTGAACGGGATATTGTGAGTTTGGGCGCCCTCATGTGGTACGAAATTGGAATACGACTTTAAAGTCGGGCGCGTAATAGTTACTAGGAACTAACTACCGAGTAATGAGTCATTAGTAATGACCACTGATGGCGAACGAATCCTGCAGCACTGAGCCCAACTGACCTTTAAAAGTTCTCTTCCTGTATTGTTTTCAATTTTGAAAAGTGAATTCCAGACTGAAAAAGGCTTTCAAGCTGTGATACGTACGCTTGATCTGAGACTCAATTTGAGTCACTCTACAACTGTCGCTCGAATGTGAGAGATAGCGAACATTAGTTTGAAAACCATTCTGAGAAAAACCTATAAAAGGGATGACGGATTACCAGAACTTTAGCCAGGATTAAATGTTCGCCCGTAATTGGCCTGCTTGCCAAAAATCATACATCCTAACAGGTAATGATCCTGTTCCTGAAATTTCTCTGTCCGAATTTGGGCTAAATTGAGTGTGAAATAATGTTGAGATAAACTTCAATCCCGATCTTGCTGAATACCTAGTTAAAATTCAACTGCTCAACATGTGAGCCAGACTCGTGCACAATATAAATCGATGAGAAACTTCAGATTAACTGCGGGACTCAGGCGGCCTGAGTCAGGCCTTATTCCGATATTTAATAAAATTTTCGAATTTCAAAAA